>JASDQU010410312.1:0-10503 GCA_032191745.1 Picea mariana | reverse complement strand
CCCGAAAGAGCTGGCCACTAAGTACCTCGGTCAAAGTGCAGCATTTAGATTTTTGGCCTAAAAAATGGGCCACGGCTTGGATACCCTTACAAGAGTTGGGTGACTCAATGAGAGATGCGCAAAACAACCGAACCTCTGCCTTCGACCCTTCACAGGTATCTCCCTGCCTTATGGTATAGGAACACTTAACTTGGAGGATTTGAAGGATCCCTATTCTCAACTTCTATTGTTTCAAAATGTGAGAACCTGATATTGGGGGGTTATTTGGCTGCCTACCCCCGAGATCCTACCTAGACTAAAAAAATTCTTTAGGCACCTTTTGTGGAGGAAAATTTAGTGTGTTTTTAGAAAAAAAAAAATTAGATGGAGTCGGTTGAGATATTGGGGTCATGGACCAACCTCGTTTGAATTAAGTTGGTGTCGACAATTTCCAAAGAAGTAGTCGGATATTTTAGAGTTCCTTTGAAGTACTTTGTGGCTACTTAAAAAGAAATCTTACTTCAACCACCACTATTCTAATAGAAATAATGTGTGTGATGAGTGGTTTTGTGTGCAAGAAAGTGAAAAAGTGTGCAAAATATTTTTAATAAGTTAAGTGTAATATCATAGCATGTGGACTTCCTATGGTCCTTACAAATATTCTTACCTAGCATACTATGTTTCTTTGGTACAACCTTGTGGAATATTTAAAGGCCTAGAGAACTAGCAATGTGGACATATGGGTCCTTACTTGATCTTTAAACTCCCTAGAATTTTGTCTATACTAGAAAAGCTTTTGAAACTATCCTAGGATTGTAGGCATGTGAGCATGTATGGGCCCTTACTTGATCTTTTAAACTTTCCTAGAGTGTTGTCTAGACTAAGAAACCTTTTTAGAAACTATCTTAAGATTGTAAAAATATGGGCATGTATGGGCCCTTAAAAATCTTTAAGATAATTTTCCAAAACTAAGAGGTACCCTAGGGGGTGTTTGTCCTCTCCTAATGATTTTTTAAGGGAGATGAAATTTATTTTCAACTACCTTTTCTGATTCTCAAGATCACACTTAGGTGTGGGGGAAGAGAATACTTGAGGGTTAAAATTGATTTCTAGTCCCAAATTAGTTGATTTGTGTTTGAAAAATCAATAACTTTAACTCAAAGTTTTGAATTCCAAATGAGCCATCCATGTGGAAACAAAGCAAAGAGAAGAATTGTGATTCTTTTTATCCCTATGCGCTTATGTTAGCTAACCTTCCTTGTAAGAAAGGACTCTAAGTGAAGTGTGGTTACTTTACAAAGTGCAGGAAATTAAAATCTAAAGGAAAGGGGCCCTCAAACCACTCATAAAACCCTTACAATTTGCCAAAACTTTAACTTGTGTGTGGGTTGTAGTTTTGTCAGTCGCGCTAAGCACATAGAATGTGCATAATGTGTGGGTTTATGAAGGCTCTTACACACACAAAGCGTAGAATGTGTGTCTGTGTGCCTCAAAATTTGTGCACTTCCTGTCACGCATCGTGAAAGAAATTTCAAGACGAAATTATCTTGTCTTGGCTCTAAATTATGGATTTGGAAGACTAGACTAGGCCAGTTTTGGTATCTACATATCCAAACAATTAGAAAGAAGTGCTCTCAAGACTTAAATACGAAGGAATTTGATTCACATCCCCATTATGGTCGCCAATCTGTTGTGTTGGTTTTTTCACATGGGTGAGCAAAAACACAACACTTACTTGCCTAGTTAAGTCAACTAAACAAGACAGAGGGTTGTGATTTTATTAGATAACCAAATACACATGAAACAAGGAAATAAAAACAAAAGTAAAAGGAAACAAAGGTTAGAAAAACTTGTAAGAACTAGAACCATGAAAAATGAAAATGACAATAATACAGCTACCAATGGATCAATGTATTGATATGTTATCATCGTAGAGAAAGGCAGGGACATGTGAATCCCCTCTTCCTCCTTGGGAGGTCTCTTGAATTCCCTAATAGAGATGTCTTCTCTTCATACAATGGAAAGTAACAATGGTGAAGGAATACAATGCCAATCCTCTCAAGAGGTGAGTGGCATGGCCCTTGCTATATTGCTTGAATGATTCAAAGAGAAAAGAGGATTCTCCAAGAAAAATTCTTGTAGCATAACAATACCTTGAATTTTTTATTTTTCTATAACACCCATGGCATATATTTATAGTGTCCATTCATGGCAAGATATAACTGGTTCATAATGTGAACAAGGGGGATTTTAGGGCACTTCCTAGCCCTTGACCAGACTCCAAGCTATATTTATCTCAGATCTGAGTGTCAAATCGTGTTGGGGGTCGGACTGGAAGTGGTTGAAAGGCCGACAAGATTCATAAATGAGTCGTTCATGAGAATTGTGTAGGTATTCTTATAAACAGTCATGCATCCTGCACACGGTGTGAAATTAGGGTTGTGTTGGCTCGCACATTATGCGCACAGTGCGTGCGCTTCCTTTGGTGAATTTGCACACTTTGATTTTTGAACCAAGTATATAGTTTTATGCCTCTTTTGATGGATTTTGATGTTGTAGGTGTACTAATTGCTGCTGGAATTGATGTATTTCTTCAACTGTTGTTTGTAATGTTGCGGATGATTTTTCAGTGATAACACTCTCCCTGCTTTTCTTCATATTTGATTTTATTTTTTCAACCTCAACTTTCCCAATAAAAGCATGAATATCACCGAGATCAATTTCTTCCATCTCTACATCCACAACTAAAAGATCATTTATACAATCATCATTTCCTTCTTTATCTAATCTTTTTCTTTCTTCAATATTTTGTTCCCAATCTTTTAATGCCATTTCTCCTTTCAATTGTTCAATTTCAGAAAAAGGAACAAACCCTGGTATATTGAAATTTTGCTTCCACACTATGAGTTCCTGAAATTTGGATCTAGAAATAATAGATTATTTCTCTTTGTCAGCAATAATTTGAAATAAATTATTGATGACAATATAATTCTTTTGGATAATATCCAAACTTTCATAGAAATTCTGTTGAACTATCTGCAATCCCTCGTTGATTTCCAATGCTTGTTTCCTAAAAGAAGAAATGTCAATAATTGTACTTTAAATTGTGGTTATTCGGGCTTGCAATTGACTTATGAATGTATCTCTATGAGAAATAGTGTTCTTACTCAAGTGTTGATCTTGAAGACTTACCTTCAATTTATCCTCTAATTGTTTGATCTGCTGCTCAAAACCCCATTTGACCTGTGTTAGTTCATAATTGACTTTCTCCCTGAAAATAACCTCTGTTTGTCTCAAATAATTTTGAAACTGTTCAATTATATGAAACAAATCTAGTCGACTTTCTCTCTCAATTCATCTATTGACCATAATTTATCTCTTGCAAATTCCCCCAAGGAATTTGCTACATGTTTTGAAAATTCATGATCACTCTGACCCTGTCCATCAAATTTAATTTTTTTCCTTTTAGTAATTACTCCTTTTTTTTGAACTTATCTTCGTACAATAGATTTCCTTTTCTTGTTGAAGAATAAATCTGATGAAGGCATCTCTTCTAGTTCACTAAGTGTCAAATAATCTACATTTATTACCTCTGAACCATGCATCTTAGAACTTGTTTCTAGGGGAGTTAAAGATGGGATGGGAATTGCAAGTGCAGTAGATACCCCTTGAGTTGTGACATCTTTTATAGTACTTTCATTGTTTGCAATCAACTAAGGAAAAGTATGACCATTCTTTATGAAATATTCAAACAATGAAAATGATTCTCCAAAGGTATTTCCTAGTAAGGTTGATCCTGTAATTGTTGTGTTCTTGGACAATATCTCTGGTGTTTTTTCAACTTCTTTGGTTTTGACCTCAAGCAGGTCATGTTGCTTGGGGTTTGATGATGGTGTCACCTATGAAGTTGGATTACCATTATGAATAAGACTTTGTTCTACTTGCAAAATATTAGGTAAACCGTTCCTTCTGTTCTTTTGGAAATTGAGAAAACCTGATTCTTCCTTTTCAGGAAGATTCTGAAACCTGGATATCAATTCATCATATGATTTGGCTCCTCTGAAAAACCTTATCAAAATCTAAATCTTCATGGAAGTATTTCTTCATATTGAATTGGGCCAAATGGTTTTCTACCACTCTATGTGGATCATGCTTTTTGAATTCAATAGTAGAGAATGTAATATCATCTAAGGTTGAAGATTCAACCTTAGCATGTCCAATATATGATAAAGAAAATATACCAACATGTATAGGATAGGTTGGCCAAAATATTTTCTATGCAACCTTCAGTTCTTTGGTGATACCTAAAGAAACTGTCTGATAGGCTACCTCCCTCCAAACAATTCTATCTGGTAGAAATATGGGTAGAGCATGCAGAGATGCATAATATACAAAAACTCTGATATAAGAAAAACTTTCTTCAATGTACCAGTCTACAATAGCACCTAAATTCCCCACTATTTGTTCAAAAATTATGGGAGGAGGTTGACCATAAATGGTTGCATGAATTGGAATAACCACATTGTGACAAATCTCATAAAATCAATCATTTTCCTTTTGCTCCCATAATTTGGAATGATAAATATGTATTGGCGCAATGATAGTTGGGGTTCAGTTCCAATTCATAAGGGGAAATGGGGTTCTAAAACATATAGAATCTAGAATATATGCAGATATATAAAAGAGAGCATGCTCTCCTTTATATTTATGGGTTGTATAACCCTTAATTTGTTTGACCAGATTATCTGACAATAGTTTTCCCCAATCCAAAGTAAAACCCTCTACAACTTCATGAATTATAGGAACCCACTCTACAGTGAAATGTGTAGGGATTTTATTTATGAAAATTCTAAAAAGAATCATAGTTACATACATAATGTGTGCATCACAAGAAGTTGTAGATTATATGACATGACTATCTTCTTTGAATTTATTTTCAATTCCCCACCATTTTTTTACTATATCATGGATAGTTTTGTCGTAACTTGCACATTCCTCTTTCCCAAATTTCATCACAAATGGTGCATTATAAACATATTTGGGATTGTTATATAATTTATACATTACTTGTATTTCTTCAGGTCAGAATGAGCCAACGATAGTCTTCTGATGGTTGTAGATGGTTCTGGTCGGTACATCTACATGGTCTAGAGTCCAACGTATCATATCTGTATATGGAAACAATTTTGGCATTCCCGCAACTTTGTGAAGTTATGACTTAGCCACCTCCTTAAGCTTATTCACAATTGACGCATCTTCAACCTAGCTTGAATCATCAGAAGGGAGGTAATTTTCATCTTCCAGGATTTCATAAACCTGCATCCATGATTTAATGTTGTTTGTTAGGTGAGTGGTAGTGTCTGAGTAAATATTTGAATTTGGGTTTGGCTCTTCCACATACAGATATTTTCTTCTTGTTTCTTTGCACAGTGCCATAAACTCCCTTCTCCAATATCATCCCCTACAAGAAACCAAGTTTATCAATACGAATGCAGAGATGAAAGTTCTGAACGCGAATGGAGAAATGCTACAATGTTCAAATATTTTATTAAATTAAAACACAAAACACTAGTCAATTCTACATTCTATTATTCATTAATTCTAATGACAGTGTAATAATGGTAAATCTATCAAATTTATTACCTAGCGGTTGCGAGCTTTTTCAAATCTTTCATACTAACCAAGTTTAATATACCTTAATAATCATCATTAGTGACGATAAGTAGTTCAGAACTTCAGCGTTCGGGGGTTTTGAATAGGGGATGATAAACATCTCCCGAAGGCCAAAGTCATGGAGTAATTAGTAATCATTTAATGAACATTTTCTTTTATTAACCATTGCTTTTCTCCTTTAAACTTTAAATGCTTCAGATCTTCGGGACTTGAGGAATTTGTAATAGAAATTTTTGAAGTTATCTTGAAGGCTGGAGTTTGAAATAATTACTTACCTTTAATTACACCAACTAGATCATGCTTTAACCTTTTATAGTTATTTAGTACTTCGTTCTTTCGGCACTCCGACACTTCTTAGATTTGTTGATAATAGTATATAACGGAGGACAATCTCCCAGAGTGATGTGGTAGGATGATGTCACATCTGATGACATGTCATGAAAACATGAGTGACACATGTCACCCTGAATCATGTGAATTACATGTCCAAGAATACCCTAAATGAGTTCCATGTGTCACCACATGTAAAAAATTCTAGGTGGCATAGGACACGTTAGCCAAGTACTTTATTTAATAAAATAAATTCTGGAAATTCGAAGCTCTGGGACTCTGGAGCTTCAGGAATTCGGGGTTTTTAGGACATTTAGATGTTTTATCTTAGGGCGTTGAATCACGAAGTCCCGAAGTGGAACTTCGAAATGGGAATTATACCGTTGATTAAGTATTTCACAGTTTTGAATCTCCGAACTCCCGTGAACCGTAGATTTCGATAAGTGCCAAGTTTAATGGCTATGGATTGATCTGCCCTATCAAAATGTAACAAAAAATTTATTCGTATATAAAATGATAATTCTAAAGCTAAAAATTTATTCATAAATGACAAAAATCAAAAAGATTTTGAAATTTGTATTTATGTTCTAACACATGGTGTGGATATAGCCAAGCAATGTCATATAAAGAATCACATCAAATACCATGGGTTACCCAATACTATGGGTTCATAACCCATTAACCATAAACCCATTAACAGTAAACCATGGAGATAGACATGCAAAGACATGCATGGAGTGGAGATAGTTATGTGAAGACATACATGGACATGAATAGCCATGAAAAGACATGCATGGTGTTGAGATATCCATGACAAGACTCACATAAAATACCATGGGTTACCCAATACCATAGGCCCATAAACCACAATCGGTAAACCGAAAAATGACTGAATTCACGACTCTAGGACCGAGCCAATATTAACCCAGCATTCCCCCCTTTAAAATCGACTTGGGGTAAAAAACCTACCCCTCTCAAATTTTATAAACCGGGTATCATGAATACAACATGCCCCCTTATCACCTAGGTATAAGTATAAACTTTATACCAAAGAACCATCAAACCAGGGGTAAACATGCCTAAATAGGTCTTACAACCATATCCCCATTTACATGTGATAAAATCCAACTCCATAAAAATAATTACAATTGCATTCCTAAGCACTTGATGTTATGAAACATCAACATATTTCATTGCAAGCATCCCTTCTTCTTGAAATACAATTACATTGACCAAGTACTTATCTTACCATTGTATTCCCAAACAAATGATGGAAGAAGCATCTACCAACATCCCTCCATGCTCCAAATACAGTGAGTCAAAGAACTCATTCACCAAGTATTGTTTCCTTAATGCACTTCTACTTATGCTCCATGTCAATCCACTGTATGACCGAGAAAATGATGAAACAATCCTCAACTAGCTTCTTTACTAGTATCCCTCCTTGCTCCAAATACAGTGAGACAAATAACTCATTCACTGAGTACTCCATCCATAATGTGCTTCTACTTATGCTCTATTTATGTGTCATTCACCATAGTTCATAAACCCGAGAACCATCACTTCAATTTGTGTGCATACCTTTCTTCCATAGGTCACTCACTTTACCAACAATTTCATAAGCATTTATCTCAACATGAGACCACTCTTGTTAGAGAGTTTAGGTTTTTCCATCTTTGATACCATGTTAAAAACTAAGATAAATAGAACAACAAGAAAGAATGCACATAAATCCAATATTTATCTTGGAAACCCTTAACCAGTAGAACCAACACCTCCGTAAATATCTATTAAGAACCTTGGAAAAACTAGCCAAGTCAGGCCACACCGACCAATTGAGGATACTTACAATGGATTATCTCAATCACTATATAGGCTTCATCAATTACAACCATAATTCATTTACCAGAATTAGACTACATGCAAAGACATGAATGGAGTGGAGATAGCCATACAGGGACATGCATGGACTCAATATATCCATGCATAGCCATGTAAAGACATGCATGGTGTGGAGATATCCAAGAAACGGCATGCAAAGACTCACATCAAATACCATGGTTTACCTAGTACTATGGGTATGTAACTCATTAATCGTAAACAAAGAAGATAGCCATTAAAAGACATGCAGGAAGTGGATATAACCATGCAAAGGCATGCATGGACATGCATGGTGTGGATATTTTCATGCAAAGACTCACATCAAATACCATAGGTTACCAAATACCATGGGCCCGTAAACCACTAATGGTAAACCCAACAATGGTTGAATCAATGACTCTATAACCGAGTCAAGATTAACCCCCAACACTCCTAGTGGCCCAGTATTTAACATAACCCAATAGCCATCTAGGAGTAGGTTTTTTACTTTCTAAACCCTTTATGGTTTTAGTTTTTTTAAACTTCTAGAATATTCTTGAAATTACATACATGGATATCCCCCATATGCATGAGTAACGTGGGTGGATGTGGCATCCTCTCGTACCATTGTGGTCAACATGGTAGGTCAACTTGCAGGAGGCATAAATTTTTCTTACAATCTCCAATTGACACGATTTTTTCACCATTGGAATGGTATTGATGTGTATAATATCATTGTGGGATCTACGCTATGTTAGGAAAGTTTAAACCCCAAAAAATGTCATTTGATGCCTCAAAATGGCCCCGGAAGGTTCTAAACCCCAATTTTCCAAACTGGGACCTANATCTGATTGTAATTCCTCTATGGAAGGTAGGACATGCTCCTCCTCTTGATCCAACATGGAAGGCTCATAGAGTTTGAGATTGTCTACATTCACTGTTGAGTAAATGTACATGTATGGGGGTAGATTAAGTCTGTAGGCGTTATCTCTCACCTTTTCCAATAATTCAAAAGGACCATACCATAGAGCCTTGATTTTCTTACCAGGACCTTGTATCCTTTCTTTATTCAGTTGTAACCATACTTTGTCTCCCACTCTAAATATTATCTTTTTTAAGTACCAAATACCTGAATACAAAATACCACAATAGTACCAAAGATATCTGAATACAATCACCACACAAGATATATGGAACAATATATAAAACCACCACTTTATTATATCAAAACCCTTGGGGTAGGGAAACACTATACAATGGATCCTATGATGGAAGGGATCCTCTCCTGCTCACTTGCCTCTTCAAGGGGGCATCCTCCTATTGAGATTCATCTCCAAATACAATAATTCTCTTCATGTCCCATTGCATTGCTTGAACCCCTTTATATTGTTCTACCATCACCTAAGAACATTCTAGAGGATAAATCTTCTAGAAGTAGAACCTTCTAATAAAGTCCTCTTACATTTATTATATCTAACTACCCATTTATTATATCTAACTACCATAGTGGGCCTTATTTAATAATATAGTGGACCTAGTCCACCTTACATTGAATGGCCTCCTGTTAAGCCCTAATATTGGCTCATTACCCCTTAATTGGGGCATATTATATTAGTAATTTTATTTTATTTATGTCGGCTTTAGGCCATTAGGTGTAATTATACCTCCTAGTCTCCTATATATACCAAGGAGACATTTTCATTTCGAATCATCTTGTACTTGAACATTTAGGTGGGGTAAAAGGAGGTTGCCCCCTTGAAGAGGATTATTATCTGAAATTATCTCTTTTTCAAGGCGTTGAGTACTTTTTCTGAGGATTTTCTATGCTATATTGATATTTGGTTCTTAACATATGGTATCAGAGCTCAAGGTCTTGGGGTTTCACTTCTACATCTGAGATACCTTGGAATTTTCACTATAAATTTTTTTTTACAATGTTTCAAAAGGAACATCTTGGTGGATATTTAGTAGACAGATCAAGGTACATTGGGTTCAAAATTCAACTCCTGAGGCCTTATACTTTCAGTGATATAGCCTATACAAGAGAGGGTTCTGGAATCATCTTAAACTGAGTCATTGCGGAATTTTCACTATAAAAACTTTTCTGTAACGTTTCAAACCCTCAAATCTGAAGGATATTTACAAAAACTACTAAGGTATCTTTGGTAAATAGTTCAAATTTTGGGTCATCCTAAATTTGTAGATACACCCTGTGTAAGATAGGGTATCTGACTAGTCTCAAGAAGGTGTTCCAGGTAAAACAATCATAACTTCTTCCTAGAGTATCCAAATTGTGTTGGACTAGTTTCATTGGATCATGGACAGTCTATAGTACTTCTGGTGTGAGTTTTAGAATTTTATATCAATAATTTTGTGCGGGGCACACTATACAAGTGAGATATCCTAGAAAGTCCAAAAATCGGCAAGTTGTGGGGAAGTTACCGTAAATTCCACTTGGCACATCCAATTTTGATCAGACCTGTGGCATTGCAAAGAAGAAATATTAGAGAAATACATAAAAGAAAGTTTCATACCCAAAAGGGCTGAAACTTGGGAGATACAACAAAAGAAATATTGTCTAGAAGAACCACCTCAAAATCAAGGTTCAAAAGTGATACTTGGCCAACATGCCACCCAAAAAGGGAACTTCTACACCAAATA
>JASDQU010410311.1:0-10503 GCA_032191745.1 Picea mariana | reverse complement strand
GAGAGGAGGGGGATGGAGAGGTTGGAGCATGATGAGAGGTTGTGAAATTTTTGGAAGATGATTCTTGTGATAGTTTTCTTTGAGCATTTGTGCTTTGTTGTTCTTGGAGTCATGGGCACGGAGGGACAAGAGCTAGGAAGCCGGCTAGGCTCCTAGTTGGCAGGGAGGATTATGTTGTTTCACTCTGGGCAAGCATGAAAAGAATACTTGGAAGCGCCCAGAACTACACTACAACTGATGAGCTTCTACAAACTAAGGAAGAGGTATTTTTCAGTGATATTTTGTTATTGATATTTTGGGTATGCTTATGTTTTAAGTTCTTAAATCTTAAAGTTATCCTACTACTTATTTCATCATGTTAATAGATTTATCATTAAGAAGATGTAGAAGAAATGTGCAAACAAAAATCAATGAAATGGTGCTAAAAGAAAATTGTTAATGTGTAAGTATTTAAATAAATAGTTAATTGCTTAGCATCCTATGGATGGGTGCTACAGGCCTCGAGACATGATCTCCTAGTTATCCCTAGATATCGGGGATAACAGGGCCAATATTTTTCTTGATCCTGAGGACATCACATTGGAAGTACGTCAAAATGGTCGTCAGAATATGACCCAAATTTACTAGTGTGTGAATCAATATGAATATCATTATTGTCATCCAACTACGGTGTTATATGTTAAACAAAAACAAAAAATAGATAAGTCGCTTATTTGATAATCGAATTTGATGGTTCTCATCAAAGCATGTAAGAAAAATCATACATAACCTACTACCCATGCAAAAAAACATGTGGAAAACATTAGTTTCAATGCATGCATTAAGTCAATGATAATAACAAACATTAACAAGTTTTGAACATAAACAATATAAACGAGTGTGATAACTATATTATTGTATGCATGTACTTCAAAATTTACAATCAAACATATTTTCTTCAGTTTGTTGTCACTACATAGGTCCCTCGTCCATGTACCATGAATAGTGTAGACATTCCATCGTTGATTTCTTGTACATGCATCCTTCGTACTTTACAATAAAACATATATACTTCGATCTGTTGCCACTACAGAGGTCACTCATCCAGTTACCATGAATAGTGTAGTCATTCTATTGTTGCTATTTCCTTAGTCATTGTAGTAGAATACTAACCATTGCACAACTTGTGGGTAGGTTGTGCTAGAAATTCATAACTCGTAGGTTGCGCTGGAAATTCATAACTCTTTAATGTATTTAAACTACATTTGTTGTGTGATCAAGATAAAATTTGGAGATGCTCAAGATTCATTAAATGGTCGGTAAAATGGTGAGTCGAATAAAATATGTGGGTGCTCATAATTCATTGATTGGTTGCATTATGCCAGAAATAATTTTGTTCAGACATTTTTTCTTGTCCCTCAAGAGAAATTTCATTATGTCCTACAATACAAAATGGGTTGATTTTTAGTGTGCCTTTTTTAAGATCTAAGTAAATATCAGTGGGAGACTGCACTGATTATTTCTTAACCATTGTTAGGTGGTGTCATTAAACCTTGAGGACACATTGCTATGCTCAATTTGGATCCTTGAAGACTTGTAGGATCGCTTATGGATTGGGTATCAAGAAGATTTCACACATTCCCATGAATTGTTCAAACAAGAAAACATATGAAATTATTCATACATGTTCCCAACATTAAAATAAAATCCATGCAGATACCCAAATGGTGAAGGCCAATAGAGAAGAAAACATTTTTACAATTAAAAGATAATTAATTATCTTACACTGTCCATTTGTTTTTGTCAATGAGTTGTTAGTTATCCTCCCACCTACCTTCATTGGATTTTTGTTATAAATCCAAGATGAAGAGGCCTTGGACTCCAAAAGAATACCATAATGTTGAAGCAATTCCAATCTACAATTATGACTTTCCTAAAGGTTGTCTCTGTGTTGGTGTTACTCAAGGGTGACAACAAATATTTTTCTCTTTCCAATCTAGCTCAGTGATGTTGTTATTTCTATAAATCCAATACAACCCATACAAACATAACATTGACAAAGGAATTGTGAATATTAAGATTGCAAGGAAGACAATATCCCCCATGCCAAGCTTCTCCATATGAAGAAAAAAAGACATTAATGATAATGGTATTTTAAACTGGAATTTATTAACAAAAGTAAATAGCTTCTAACTTGATTTTAACCTCGGTAGAATATCAATGATAATCAAGGTTACATTTCTGCATCAAAAAGAAATATATTTGGAGCAAAGGACATTTAAATAAACCACCAATTTATGTTTTTATGTTTACAGTTTAGAATGTATTGTTGCATCATCCTTGAGAATCTGTATAGGTTTATAAATATTCACTACATTAATATAGAGAGCTTGATGATATTTTCTTTATGTTGGGTTGCTACAAAAATTGAGAATTTTAACTATTCGGTAAGTTGCTTAAATTACATGATTAATTATTTTTGGAAATAACTAATCTTTGAAATGCATTTTGTTGCAAGTTATTTTAAATGAAATATGAGCAAGTTGCATTTATGTGTTTCAACAACAACCATTGAAACAACTCATCAATGTTTATGTTCATTTTTTATTATTCTTTCTTGCGATTATACTTTTCATATATCATCTAATAACTTTTTAACAGAGAAATAAGGGAAGATTGATGATGCAAAAGCTCATAGTTTACTAATATATATTGCTCCTTCTCTTGTCTAGTGTACTAACTTCTCTTGTGGAGTAGTTAATGAAGGTCACTGAAAGATGCTAAGGATCATTTTAATGCTACTCCCTTCAAATTTATTGCAAGATTTTGGTAGCAAATTACCCATTCTCTAGCTAACAATGAAAGGGTATTTAATTATCCAACAATTGAGGAATGTTATACAATGATGGAAGTGATGGGAATGTGGTTTGAAGAAGGTGGAACATCAATGGCGATAATGGGAAGGTGACCATTGATGGAAATGGGAATATATCAAGCGATAGTATTGTGCACAGAACATTTGTATTTTTGGATTACTCGTAGTAATTTCTAATCTTGAACCTAGGCTATGGGATAAATAAATACCCAGTAAAATGAGAGGTTGATTAATGTTAAATTAAGTTGTAGCATTACTAGGATTTAGAATTCATAGCATAAATTGAATATTTTAATTTCTATCCCGAAATGAAATCTTTCATGGAAAATGCAACTTGACATTAATTTCACCTCAATATATAAAAAATATTTTTCTTTGATTTGGTTAACATTGCACTAACTTTGGTTTTTTTACTTATTGCTATGAAGACCATTTGTTTCAGATGTGGAAATTTTACGATAAGGGTTGATTTCAAACCATGCCTTTTAGATGGAATGTTACCATTCAGTTTTATAACCAACTACTAGATCATGCCATGAAACAAAAATATATGTATACCATGTATCTTGAAAGTCATGACATAATTTAAAACTCAATCAAAGGAAAATTACATCTAATTTTCATTTTCACAAATCCAGAAAATAAAAAGAAAAAAACAAAAAAAAAAATCCCAACAGATTCCCAAGTCTAGGGGATTAAAACTAAAAAATTAAATTGAAAGATCTCAAAACTCTCACACCTAGTAAAAACATAGAAAAACAATCCCCCAAATTCCACTAATACGTATCCCTAAGAATCAACTAAAAATATATAAAACACCTCATGTTCACCCTACTTAAAAGGAAATTTTCCCCTATGTGCAAGATTTTTGGCATTCGTTGTAGCTCATTTGTGGCTATTGTACTACTATAATAGCTCAAAAATCTAGTGTACACTTTAATAATGGGTGAGGTTTTTGAACATTGCACTTAATGTTTAAGCTCAAACCATGAAACAAATCAGTGTCCAATAAGATTTGAACCTAACCTAGACAACTCCATAATAGTCGCATTCTGAAAAAATGGTGAATGATATACAACCTTGTTTGTTGTTATTTCACTAGAATCATACATGTTTGCTAATCCCAAAAGCCCCAACTTCTAATTTAAGGCAAGGACTAAGTTGTTTGCAACTCATGTTCCCCATTGATCTCGAATAGCTCTAACATTTTTTGTTTGTTTTAAACATTATGAATTCCATTACAATTTTCTACATCTTGGATTCTCTTTTTCTATGTAGGAAAATTATGGTGTACATTGGGACTAATGGCCTAGAACTAGTGATCTGTAAACTGTCATGGATATTCCACTAGAACAATTCATCACAACATATCTAATAAAACATTGAAATCTTTACTATGAAGGTTAATTTCCTTCACATCTCCAGAATATTTAGTTATTGCTGAAATAGATAAAATGAAAAAAATATAGAACAATAAAACACGTTCACACCGTCGACAAATAAACACAAGATATGACCTAAGAAACCCAATACGGGAGAAAACCCAACTAGAAGGTGAGGTTTCTTTGCTCTCTTTTATCTGGTATAGAAATTATGCAAGTACAAAGAAAGAGGCACTCTCTGTGGAGTTTCCTTTGAACTATGGCGTGTATGGCTACTACATAATCTCTTCTCCTCTGTTATGCTCACAGAATACCACTCTTAGATGTTTTGCTCAACTATGGAACAATATACAATGAAAAATAATGCAACCCTTCTCCTCTTAGTGGCCCGATATTTAACATATAGCGATAGCCATCTAGGTATATTTTTTGACTTTCTCAACCTTCAATTGTGATAAGGTTTTGGACCTTCTATAATGTTCTTAGAAAATCCACTACGTGGCTAGCCCCACATGTCTAAGTAATGGAGGCCGACATGGAATTCACTTGCATCATGGTGATCGATATGGTAGGTCAACTTGTGAGATGCATAACTTGATGTAAGGTACAAGATCTATTAAAATAACTGAAAACATAAATATTGCAGAGAATAACAGTGCAATAGATGAAAACACAACACCAAAATAATACCTTTATTGATAGGAAACAATGTTCACTTGCCTCTTTGAGGGGGAAACCTCCAACAGAGAAAATCTCTATTACAATAATTCTCAAGACAAAAATTTGCATACCCTCTACTCCTATTTATACTAAATCAATCCAAAAGAACAATCTATGGAAGATCCTTCTATAAGTGGAAGCTTCTATTAGGTCTTCTTACATTTGACTTATTCTTCCTTATTGCTAGGCCTTATTAATATTTGCCTTTATTTCATGGAAATATATTATTCTACCTACGTGAGGGGTTAGGGAGATTAGGTCCCTAATGTGCCCCCCCCTTAAAATCAACCTTGTCCTCAAGGCTTGAGATGAGAAAATTGTTGCAGAATGGTAATTTGGGTACTAGTTTCTGACAATGGTCGGCCTTGAGTGAAGTTTTCTTATAAGGTTGCAGTCAAAGAAACACTTGGTCTCCTTCAACAAATTGATGTTCCGACTGACCTTGATCTACTTGTTTCTTCATGTGATTCTGAGCCATGACCAAATTTTCTTTGAGGGTACGAAGAATAGCCTCTCAAACTGTAAGTTTTTGGTAAATCACCTGGACCTTCAAGAAACCTGGCATGTAGGAGAGAAATGAAGGTGTATTTTTTCCATATACTGCTTCAAAAGGAGTCATGTGAGTAGTTGTATGGTAAGAAGTGTTGTACCACCATTCATCTAGTGGTAACCATTGAGCCTAGTGGTTTTTCCTTTTAGATGCAACACACCTCAAATATGTTTCCAAATAGTTGTTGACAACTTCAGTTGACCATCCATATGGGGATGATAGTTTGTGCTAGGATGCAATTGGGTGCCCTGTAGCCTGAGATTTCTTGCCAAAAATTGATGGTGAAAGTGGGATCTCAATCAGAAACAATAGAATGAGGAATGCCATGAATCTTGACGACATGATACATGAAAAGCTGATCCACAGTGGAGGTGGAAAATGGGTGTTGAAGAGAACAAAAATGAGCATACTTGGAAAGACGATCAACGACCACCATGATGACTGAATTATTTCCCAAGTTAGGTAATCCCACAATAAAATCCATAGAGATATCCCTCCAAATAGCGGGTGGAATCAGAAGTGGTTGTAGTGTGCCAGGGGCTTTGACTGCTTCACCCTTGTTGCGTTGACAAACATCACATTCTTCCAAAAAAGTGTGAACTTCCTATTTCACACCATCCCATAAAAAAGATCGTTTGACCCATTCATAGGTTTTGGTAAACCCTGAGTGCCCAGTTGTGGGTGAAGCATGAAGCTCAGAAAGCACTGTGGATTTAAGTTGTTATTATTTAATTAAATACAAATGGCCTTTGTAGCGAATCTCATCATTGTGCCAAGAGTAGCTGGGGGAAATTGGAGAATTGGCTTGCAATTGTTGGATCAGATGCAAAATTTTGGGATCTTGTAGCCATTCCTGGCGAATAGCTTGGATCCAATCTGGTAAAATGAAGGAGAGGGAAAAAAGGGACCCTTCATCTTCATATTTTATTGAAAGAGCATCAACAACCACATTTTATTTTCCTTTCTTGTAAATGATATCATAATCATATCCAAAGAGTTTAGTCACCAATATTTGTTGCTTCAGGGAGGAAGGTCGTTGCTCGAGAAAATACTTGAGGTTTTGATGATCTGTCTTAATTTGGAAGTTTTTCCCCGATAGATAAGGCACCAGAGATCCACTGCATGCAAAATAGCCAAAATTTCCTTTTCATAGATTGATTGGACCAAATGTCGCTCGGATAGTTGTTTGCTGGTAAAGGCCAAAGGTCGACCATCTTGCATAAGAACTGCTCCAATTCCTCTCTCAGAAGCATAACATTATAGGAAAAAGGTCTTTGTGAAATTAGGAAGGGTCAAGACCAGAGTGGTGTACATAGATGCCTTCAAGGTTTGAAAGGTCTAATCAGCTATGGGAGTCCAAGTGAAAGAATTATTTTTAAGGAGAGAAGTGAGAGGCACTGCAATATTTCCATAATTATTAACAAACTTGGGATAATATCTTGTTAAACCCAAAAAACCATGCAATATTTTGATATTCTTGGGGCAAGGCCAATCCTACATAGCTTCAATCTTCTTAGGATCCACCTCGACACCTGCCTTGCCAACAATATGACCCAAGTACTCAAATTTTGAGGCTCCAAAATCACATCTAGATTTTTTGAGGAAAATTTGGTGTTGAGAGAGTAGATGTAGAACTCGATCCACATGGGTAAGATGACCAATTCAGGTTTTACTATAGATGAAAATATCATCACAGAAAACTAAGACAAAATGATGGAGAAAAGGATGAAAGACATTATTAATGAAGCTTTGGAAAGTGGAGGGAGCATTACACAAGCCAAAGGGAATGACCAAAAACTCATAGTGGTCCTCATGAGTTCGAAATGTAGTCTTAGGAATGTCAGCCTCTTGCATACATATATGGTGGTAGCCAGAATGAAGATCAATTTTAGTAAAGAAATGGGCACCACTCACTTCATCCAAGAGATCATCAATGACAGGAATGGAAAATTTGTCTTTGATGGTGATTTTGTTGAGGGTGTGAAAGTCAGGACACATGTGCCAAGATCCTTGTTTTTTGAGTACCATGACCATAGGAGAAGAATAGGGGCTTGTACTAGGATGGATAATTTCTGCGGTGAGCAGTTCTTGAACAATATCAATTTCATTTTCTGGGCAAAGCGATGAAAATAGGGACGAACATTGGGAGTAAGGTTTTCGAGGAGAAGGGGAATGGAATGATCATGAACACCACGGGAAGGAGGAATTCCTTGGGGAGTGGAAAAAATAGCTTGATGTTTGGAGAGGATGGATTGGAGGTCCGACGGCACAAAGGGTGTCTTAGTGGCATGAATGGAATGGAGTTGTGAAATTATGTTAGAATGACATTTTTTTAGGATCCTTTCCATGCGATGGGAACTGATGATCTTAGGGGAACCTGTTGTGATCCCTTGGAGCTTATATTGTTGGCTCTACTAGGTAAACTTCATGTTTAATTCCTTAAAATCCATGAGAATGGGACCGAGAGTCCTTATCCATTCGGCACCCAACACAATGTCACATCCACCCATGTCGATAGAAAGCATATGAGATTTCATGTGGTACTGACCAAATTGGAGACGCACATTTTCACAACGCCCCCCACATTTCATGGACCCGCCATTATCAATCATGATTTGAAAATTATTGACTCCATGGATATATCAATTAGTTTCTTGGGAACTGCGGCGATGAATAAAATTGTGGGTGCTTCCACTGTCAAAAAGGATGATGACTTTTCGATTCTTAATGTAACCAATTAGCTGGAGGGTTTGGGGAGCATAGAAGTCAATGAGAGCATTCAGGGAAATGATCAGTTCAACTTAATGAGGGTTGGAAGGTGGAGTCATGTTTATGGGTTCAGAGGACTTGTCCACAAGGGGAGCCTCGACATATTCTTTAGAAACATCCTCGGAGATGTCCATAAAAATATTTTGTTCTTTACACTTGTGCCTAGGAAAATATATTTCATCACAATTATAACAAAGGACATTGAGTTGGTGTTCATCCATTTATTCCCTGGTCAATTTCTGGATTTTTAGTTGTGTGGAAGGAGGAGTGGGAGTAACTGGTTTAGGGCGAGGAATAAAGGAGGGTTTTTTGGTTTGAGAAGAGACAACTTGTTGTGATTCCTTATCTCTTTTAGTATATTCCACCCAAATCTGAGGCCAATCCATGAGGACATGGCACAGATCTTATCCTTGAGGCCACTGATAAAAAATTCACAAAAAAAAGCATTAGACATGCCCTCTATGCAGAAATCCAATCACTCAAAAGAAGTTATAAAGTATTCCACTATGCCAGATTGTTTCAAATTTGTCAAACAACCTAAATTGTTGGTGTCAGTGTTAAAGCGTTCATAAAGATCTGCAACAAATTGTCTCCAAGCCACATGCCCTTGGCAGGAATTTTTTCTCCATTCCCACCATCGCCAATGTTCTTGATCTAGATGGAGAACATCATACCGAAGTTTGGCCAACTCATATGTAATGTCGTACAAAGAGAAATAATGTTAAATTTGGGTTACCCAGCCTGTGGGATCCGAGCTATCAAATTTGTACACATCCACATGTGGAAGGCGTAGGCCACGTTGAAATTGATGGGGTTGCAAATTCTGGGAATTGGAGGAAGTTTCACCTTCGAGGTGCAAAGGTGGGTCAGAGGAGGTAAGGTTTGCAGGGATATTCAACTTGGTGCATATCGTGTCAATGAAGGATGCAAGCTGGGTAGCAAGGTCCTGTTTGATGGTTTCCATTTTGGCATCTATGGAGGAATGCATGTTTTTATTGATGGTGGAAGTATTTTCACTGAGTTGTTTCACTTCCTACTGGGTCTCTATGAAAGTAGAGGAAAAGGAATTGAAGCAGGATTCCAAGTCTTGGCTAGGGGTGTGGGCCATGATGAAGAGGGGAAATGCAAAGGGACGGGTGGGACTACACATAAAAGGGTTTATGGGTGAAGGGTATCATGACAATCAGGGAGACGTGGGGAATCCAATAGGATAAGGCCCAAATAAGGGTGTCGGGTCCACGGGAAAAATAATTTGTTGAAAAATGATAAGTATGATTGTGATCAGGGTGAAGAGAGGAATCCAATGGGATAGGGCTCAAATAATGGTTCCAACAGGATCCAAACTTTTTTTTAAACTCCTTTGGAGTATACTCCGATCTGAAGAATATTGCAGTGTTGAAATGCCCAAATTATTAACAAGAAGAAATGTGTAGCAATTTCGTAACTAGAATGCAGGAGGAATAGTTGAGAGGAAATAGATCTTGACTATTATGTTTATGTTTTTCATCCCAAGGGTTAGGGTATGTAGGGTTTCTACATAAAAGGGTTTTCCCTATGCTATATCTCTCTGATATACGTGTGGGGTCCAACAGTAGTACTCGACCCAATATTTCAGGGCACCAACTAAGGAGGCTAGATCGTGCTCTTAGTTGTACTACCCGACTACCCAGGTACTAGAGAGTATCTTCCTGAGTGTTTTTCTCGATGGAACTATAGCATTCAAGTGGTCGATCGGCTTATCTACAGAGGGCTTCAGGATATCTAGGTCAATCCGTATACAGGTGGTGTCCAATGAACTACCACTCGAAGGGGTACCAACAGGGGTTACAAGGGTGGCCAAAAATGTGCACTTAAGTACCACTTGTAGTTCCTGCATGTATGCTTCCCCAACCATGGATTTATGCGTTGAATGACACATCTTTGTAACGTTAAGACATCGAAATACATCTCTACCCTGAAAAAAATATTAACCCACAATTTTCTGCCGAGGAAAGTGCTCTAATACCACTTGTAAGGTACCAGATCTATTAAAATAATTGAAAATAGAAATATTGTAGAGAATCACGTAAGAACAACACAATAGAAGAAAACACAACACCAAAATAATACCTTTATTGATAGGAAACAATGTTCACTTGCCTCTTCAAGGGGGCAACCTCTGGTAGAGCAAAGCTATATTACAATAATTCTCAAGACAAAACTTCTCATACCCTCTACTCCTATTTATA
>JASDQU010410301.1:0-10503 GCA_032191745.1 Picea mariana | reverse complement strand
GCACAAAATCACATGAAACAACAAGCAGATCAACACCGTAGTGAAAGAAGTTTTGAAGTAGGGGATTGGGTATTTTTAAGACTACAACCATACAAACAGATGTCCTTCAAGCAAGCCAAGAAGGATAATAAATTATCACCAAAGTAGTATGGACCTTATAAGGTGTTGCAAAATATTGGTACTATGGCATACAAATTGGAGCTGCCTGCATCTTCACTGGTACACCTTGTTTTCCATGTTTCATGCTTAAAAAAGGTTATAGGCGACAAGATCCCAGTTCAAACTATATTTCTAGAACTTGAAGAGGAAGGAAAAATCATATTGGAGCCTGAAGCCATCACTGACACAAGAATTCACCAACTGAGCAATAGATCCATTTCAGAGTATCTCATTAAATGGAGGAAACTACCGGCTGAAGATTCCACTTGGGAAGATGAGACTTTTATACAGAAGCATCCAGAGTTACTCAATCATTGTGGACAACGCTTGTCTCAAGGGGAGGGGCATGTTAAGCCCTAATATTGGCTCATTACCCCTTAATTGGGGCATATTAGATTAGTAATGTTATTTTATTTATGTCGGCTTTAAGCCATTAGTTGTAATTTAGATTAGTAATGTTATTTTATTTATGTTGGCTATAGGCCATTAGTTGTAATTATACCTCCTAGTCTCCTATATATACCAAGGAGACATTTTCATTTTGAATCATCTTGTACTTGAACATTTAAGTGGGGTAAAAGGACGTTGCGCCCTCGAAGAGGCTTATTATCTGAAATTATCTCTTTTCAAGGCATTGAGTACTTTTCCTGAGGTTTTTTTATGCTATATTGATGTTTGTTTCTTAACATTCGAATTGTCTTCCATCTCAAAATTTGATATCTGTGCTTCTTCAACTTCTGGAATTTGTTGTGTCATGAAACATGATAAAGGCACCTCTATTGGTAGATATATTTCTTTAGTTACTCATAGTCAACACTTTAGGAGATCAATTTAGCATGCGGTTTTCAAAACTCCCATGAATCTATGATGCTGAGTATTTTTTGACCAAGTTGTTAATCCTTTAATTCTCTGGAACCTATTTAAATCCTATGAAAATCACCTTGCTCCATCCTTAGTTTTCAAGAATTATTTTTGTGCTTTCACCAGATAACTCCCCTTATGATTCGCTGGTTAGCTGGTGAAAGCGTTGCCTTCCACCAGCTAACTGGTTGTAAATTTTCCCTTTGCGCTGGTGAGAGCTCTTCCTTGGCCCAAAATGAACTTTCACCTCCAAAACTGTGGTTCTATCAAAAAATCAGCGTGTCTCTACCTTATCCACGTGCATATTCATAGCAACCTTAGCTAGCACTTGCAGATCTGGGTGTGACTTTTGCTTTTGCTTCAATTTTCTAATCTTCTTCTTAAGGCGTTTGCTAACCACCATAGACTGTTATAGTCTTTGGTGATTTTCTTTTTCCTCTTCTTGTCCTTGACACTTTCACAAGCCACCTTTCCAAATCTAGCATTTGTTTCTGTGAAATTTTCAGACAGAGTTTTATATCTCTCCTTGATTACTCTTTCTAAGACTTCTTGTTTAGAAATCACTTCTTTTAGTTGTTTAATTTTTTGTGATTTCTCTAACCCTTTTCTCTTTGATGTTTCCGCTTCATCAGTGTGAGTAAAAGTCTTACAATCCTGTGTGAATTCCATGGAGTGTTCAGGGATTTTAATGGCATGGCTTTCATCTTCTTGCTATAGCTATGAGTCTATGTATGGTGGATTTAAGATGTTTGTTTTCTTTTCTGTAAGCTGCTCTGTAGTAGTTTCAAAATGTAATTTTTTCTTTGACCTGTGAGACCTTATACTAGAGATCCTATCTTCTAGTGGTCCTGGAAGAGTTCTCCTCTTCCTCGAACTACTCTGAGGATTCAATTTACTTTTTCCAGCTCTCTTTTGCTCATTCATGGGCTGAGTTTGAGTTTCAAAGCCCTCCCAAAAAAGAAAATGTTGCCAAGTCCTTCCTTTTAGTTTTAGCTCCTCCAGGATTATCAATTTGATTAATCCAAAATGACAAAGAGTGTTCTTCATACTTAGAGGTTCATCTCTAATCTTTTTACAGACTTTAGTCAATCTTTTGTGCAAGAAAAACGGTAAATTTAGGAGAGTTTTCCCTGTAAAATGGTCTAAGATCTTGAAATTGTATAGCATCAGCTTGTTGTACCTACCTTCTGAGGTTATGTAGAGTTGGATTCTCTTGAAAAAATCCTGCCATTCCTCCTCTAAATGAGAAACTGGCATGCTTTTCTTCCATGCATCATTTTTGAATTCTTCCTTAAGATAATCTCTAAAATTGAGGTTCTTGGTTGTTGTTGTTTTGAACCAACTCTGGCCTGATCTAGGTAGGCTGGTCACTGCAGCAATGGCGACTTCATCCATGACGATTTCTAAAGACTCGACACAGGATTTATTCCCATCATATGATTTACCAAACACTTCAGCTGTGGTTTAGTGACAGTCGTTCTGTAATTTCTCAACATATCCCATGCAGCCTACGTCTGAGAAGTGTTTTCACACCTCTAGATGCGCCTGTAGAAAGGACAGACTGTCCAATTATTTTATTAACAAAGAACCACTGTGTCTCCTCACCATCTGCAATTCGAACCTGAGATGATTTTGCACACAAAACACTACAATCTGCTATTTGAGCCAAGGTTTTGTGCTGATGAAAACACTTGACGTTGTCTTTCAAAACTGAAAACTTATCATATGCTTGTGGATGATGGGTGTTGGGGAAATGATGCATCAATTTGATGTCATTGGCCGAGTAGTACCACTCCTTTACCTATGATGATGGATTTGAATTCGCCATCTCTAGCGCCATTATCATGAAGCATGCATTTCTGAACACGATCTGCTTTGCAATCTGATTTAGACATGTAAACCCAAATCTTCATCATTATCCACTTTCACGAGCACCTTATAATGATTACATGATGTGTGTTGAGCATGTCATCTTTTGATTTTTTGAAAATGTGGAGAAAACACACGTGATTCATTTTTTCACCACCTAACGGCCCGTGGGAAATGCTCCTTAGCTGTTGAAAATCGTCGCTTTCACCAGCTAGTCATCATCTTTGAAACACGCATTAGTTGTTGAAAGTTTTTCATGAAATTTTTAAAGAAAAGACCTGCATGGATCATCTTATTTCTAAGACATAAATTAAAACCTAAGTTTCGGTACTAGAAAAACTTAAAACAAATTGGAGAAAACTACTAATATCCATGTTATCAACCACAAAATGAAACCATAGTGACCGATTCATTTTGGGAGCTAACACATCCCATGGAAGTGGCAAGAGATATGATAGCTTTGATGGAGGTATACCTTGCCACTGGAGCAAAGGTTTCATCATAGTCTTCTCCCTCCTTCTAGGAGAACCCTCTGGCCACAAATCTTTCCTTATATTTATCTACACTTCCGTCTACTGCATGTTTGATCTTGTATACCCACTTTGATGTTACCATTGATTTCTCTTTAGGTTTGGGTACAATTTCCCATCATTTTTCATAATGTACTGATGTTCTTCCGCCATAGCTTCCTTCCGTTGTCCCTTTTTAACCGCTTCTTCGAATGTAGTAGGTTCTTCATCTAGAAGTTTTGTCATGTATGTTGCATAACTTGAGAATCTCTTCAGTCTTTTGCTCTTCCTAGATGTTCCTTCTGGAACCTTGATTCTTTTTTCATCCTGTAATGTGGCTTCAAGCCAAGTTGGTCATTTCTTGTTCTTTGGTATATTATCTGGATCAAGATTCTCACATATCTCCATAGGATGATCAGGTTGATCCTTTTCGTCATTTTCACCTTCTGTGTTTTCTTCATTTGGTTCTTCAATTTCTTCTTCTTCTATAGTTTCTTCAATAGATTTTTTGAAGACCATTCTTTCATTGAATGTTACATCTCTGCTTACTTCTATCTTGTGTTGTTCTGGAATATATATTCTGTAGGATTTGGATGAATCACTATATCCCACAAATATCCCTTCTTTTCCTGAGGGTTCTAGTTTATTTCTTTTATCTTTGGGAATATGAGAATAAACTTGACATCCAATTATTCTTAAGTTTTCTACGTTAGGTTTATTACTTGAGAATGCTTCTTCTAGTGTCATGTCCTTCAATATGCAACAAGGGATTCTGTTCTATACATATATTGTTGAATACTTCATCTTTTGACTTTAGTAGGTACAACCACGTCTTTCTTGAATAGTCATCTATGAATGTTACATAGTAGAGAGATCCTCCTAAAGATATTACTGGCATTGGACCAAAAACATATGAGTGTATTATATCTAGGGTTTCCTTAGATCTATTGTTGCTTCTTGGGAATGGTTTCTTGATATTGTTCCCAAGGGCACATCCCTTGCAAATTCCTTCGTGTGTAGACGTCAATTCTGGTATCCCTTCAACCATCTTCCCGAGGAAAGGTAATGCTTGATAATTTATATGAGCATACCTTCTATGCCAAAGCTCATTAGGGTTGAATTCATCATGTACCAGGGCTTCTTCATTTCGTTCTAGTAGTCTATACAGATTTCCTTCACGTCTTCCAATAACCCTAGCATCTTCTATGCTAGAATATTTATGCCATGATAACACTTTTTCATATATGAATGCTATTTTGTTCCCTTTGTCTTCTAAACATGATATTAATACAAGATTCTTTTCTAAACCAGATAGATATAAAACATTGCTTAAGTGAACATGATTACCTGATTCCAATTTGACAGAGGCTTGTCCAAATCCTTCGATGGGGTAGGTGCTTTTGTCTCCAAGCTCCACTTTGTACGATGTCTTTCTCTCATTCAAATTTGAGAGTCTAGCTTGATCTCCCATCATGTGCCTAGAAGCTCCACTGTCGATTATCCACATATTGTCTTCAATTGTCTCGATAAGTGCTGAGTAATGTAAGAGACTGATTATTTTGCACATGTCTTCGGTTGACTAATAACTGGTCATGCCTTGATCCAAAACTTCAACTTTGTCATTTCTTTCTGCTGAGAAAGTCAATAGGTGCATTGAGTTAGGGTGCATTTGAATATCTTCTCCTTGAGCAAGATGCTCCATCGCAAGGTGTTGGATCTGAGAATTAGGGTTTCTGCAACTGCTACTACTAGTAACCCTAGCTGCAGTGCTTTGGAAGTTTCTCCTGCTAGTAACCCTAGCGGCAGTTCCTCAATGAGCTCAATACCTAGTGGTTATGTTTCCTTCCAGTTTTTTAGGCTGACTGAAGGGGTGTGGGACCATAACTTGTTAGAATATAGAAGATTGTGCTTGTTTAACCATTGATGATACCCTCGTCACCCAACCACAGGACGAAGCCACCCTTCGAGCACCTTGAGCTTGACCAAGAAGAGAATCCTGGTAGAAATCAATAGCCAAGAGAGGCTAATGCACCAAGAAAGAAAATAAACTGAACAGATGATCCACCCAAAAGCTAGCAAACCACTTCCCATCTCTCCCATAAAACTTGCGCACAAAACTATTGTTGCCTGCAACTACCTACGTAGATTTAGCTCTCACTGCAACTTCTAAGATTTGAAATAATGAAACTGGCACCCTGTATTTATAGTGGACTGGCCAGGCTAACTAGGGCCAACTTCTCCTTCTGGGCATCAATAAATTCAATTGAAATATATTTGTTCAGTCGACAACTTGTCTAGGGTTTCCTTTAATTCTTTGCTTCCTTCCGGATGATTCTATTCTCGTCATAGGTCACAATAGAGGTTCATACCTCCTGAAGCTACCATAATATTAACAAACCCGTACCCTACTAATTTTCCCACCCGTTTATAGTTGAGATTACTTACTTTATCTCATTGATTCAGACTCTACCATCGCCATGGTTCTAGTCCAAGAAGATGATTCACACGATGAACATGTCATTTATTATTTGAGTCGGAGTCTCTCAACTACCGACCACAAATACTTACATGTTGAAAAGCTAGCCTTGGCATCGATTGAAGTTGTCCAAGGATTCCGTCACTATATATTACTATGCAACACCACTGTAATTTTTTATTACAACCCCATGCAACACATTCTTACACGCCAATTGCTAGGGGTCAAATACTCCAAACAGATAGTAATTCTCCAGGAGTTTGACTTAGAATTCAAACGTGCTAAGTCCAAGAAATCCTTGGTGTTTTTTGAGCTGATATGTGACCTTCCCTGCACTGAGACAAAGAATGTAGAAGAGGATTCTTTACCCGATGAATCCCTTTTTCTGATTAGTTATGATGAGCTTTGGTATGGGGATATCATTATCTATCTCCAAACTTAGACTTTCCAACCCGATTTGTCTAGCACTGACCGTCATCGAATACGCTACCAAACCCATTAGTACATTATCCTTGGTGACACTCTTTATCGCCATGGGGTTGACTCTGTTTTTCAACGATGTCTCACCTATGATGAAGATGAGAAATCTATCAATGACTACCACTCTTGAGCATGTGGTGGTCACATGTTTGGGTATGCTACTGCCCAGAAGATCTTACGCGCATGGTATTTTTGGCCTTCTTTATTTAAATATTGTATTACTGCCATCCACAAATGCCATGCTTGTCAAACATACAAAAACAAGATAAGATTGCATCCTGCTCCATTACACCCTGTAGTTTTTGTTGGAACTTTCATGAAATGGGGCATTGATTTCATGACCTGTAACCCTCAATCAGTCGGGGGACATAGATACATTATTGTAGCCATGGATTATTTCACCAAATGGGCCGAAGCGATTCCTACTTTCGAAAATACCGGGAAAACTACAACCCTTTTCATATTTAATCATATTATTACTCAATTCGGGATCCCGCAAGCTATCGTTACTGATCACGGTAACCATTTAAATTTTTTTATGATGTCTAAACTTACCGACAAGTTGGGTCTTTGGCATGAAAACTTAGCCCCCTACTATCCATGGGCCAATGGCCAAGTCGAAGAAATAAATAAAATCCTTATCACTATGCTTCGTCCGATAATAGTAATCCATAAGACCACCTGGCACATGATGTTTTTTTCGGCATTATGGGCTTATCAAGCATCTGTGAAGTCTACTATGGGATTTACCCCTTTTCAAATAGTCTACGGAATTGAAGTCGTTCTATCAATTGAATGTGAAATACCATCCTTGAAGCTAGTCGTTGAACTTCTCCCTAACACCTCTGCCGAAGAGGAACGTCTATTGTATCTTATGCAATTAGATTAGACCCATCGTGATGCCACCCTAGTTATTGAAACCCAAAAGAAACGGGTAAAAGACCAATATGAAAAGCATGTCAAGCCACATGTTTTCTCTGAGGGAGATCTAGTTCTCCTTTATGAACAAGATCGTGACCTGCCAGGAGCCATAAAATTCAAATCTATGTGGCGTGGTCCATATACCCTCAAACGAGTGTTAGAGAAGGGAGATTACAAGTTAGTAGATTATGATGGAATTCCTTTGAGTGAACCCAAAAATGGGATTTAATTGAAGTACTATGCTTAGACTATCTCTGCATGAGTGCTTGTACTTTTACGGTACCATACTCTTGTGTGTTACTTTAGTGTTTTTTTTCATTATTTGGTTTTGACACCCAAATGCTTACCTTGCATTGTTCTTGGTTTCCAGATGTCGACATTTTCTCTACCATATATTGGATTCGTCGATGGTGCTAGCCATAGTACTCAGAACCTAGCTTCTGTTGCTTGGGTGATCTATGCACCCACCAACGAAATTATTAGTTTACAAGGTGTTTGCCTCAGTCATGCAACCAATAATATCACAAAATATAGTGCAATCATCGAATTATTGATTTATTCTATCTCACTTGGGATTCGTCACTTCATTGTACGACTTGATTCGCAACTAGTAGTACTCCAGTTAAGTAATCTCTACACTATCCGAAGTCCTGCATTGTTATGGGTATATCTACGTATTCGTCTCTTGGAATGTTATTTTGATTATATTTAATATCAACACATTCCTAGATGTCTAAATACATTAACTGATTCTCTAGCTAATTATGTGTTAGACAAACATTTGAGACATTTATAAATCCAATAACACATTACACATTGTATATAAAAGCAGAGTAAGACGGCAGAAGCCTCATGTATATATATATAATGAAAAAGTTTTACAAAATGTGTTTTCCATCCAAGGGCCAAAATATCAAAATATAAAACCCATGGATCATACAAAATAGCATCACAGATTCCTCTCAAAATAGTACCATGGATGTCTCTCAAGATAGCACACCACTGCTTGTGTTATCCAGCGAAGTAACTAACTAAGTGACCCAGAGACTCCTACAGTATGGAGTTGATAATGCCTTAGGACCTCCTCGATCGACATGTTGGGGATGTCCAATGTCAAGCCTTCTAAGTTCTTCTCCATCGCCTCATAGTCGTCAGCCTCCCACCCTGCTACCACAGGTGCCTCTCCTCACCTCTGAAATAGAGAAGTTCCCAGAGGTCGATGCGGCCCTACATTTGCATAGTCAAAAGTATTTAATTAGTCTTTAGATCGAAAACACAAAAAACATCTAATATCCTAAAAACCACAGAAACATTATAAACAACAAAATGTCTTTCTTACCTAGATCTCCCCAATGAAATCCCTCAGGGAGAGCCAAGTCAAAATCACCCTGAAAGTCCAGGCCAGCATAAGCATAATCATCAATCATCAAGATTTGGGGCCTTAACCAATCAAAAAATGAAACATTGTACTTGATTATAGGGCCCGCTAAGTGTCGTTCCATAAGGTCACACCACCATTTCATTCTTGGGTCTTGTGGGGCTGGCAACCCCCAATCTATCTGTAGCCGCAAATGATGAACTCTTTCTAAGAAGAAAGACACCAAAATGGACCCATACCCAAACTGATTTAGGTCTCCTCTCTTGCTTTTAGTGAGTTGTATCTTCATACTCCAGAGAAAACCGTCACACCAATTGAATACTTGAGGTTATAGACATTCAATGGAATATTGAAAGTAACTCTGGAGCACCATGTGTGGCGACGTGCTTTTTTCCATTCGTGCAATGGTAAAGAGGATTGTTTTGAGAGTCAAATCCCGCACACCTCATATAGCCACTTTACCTTTGCACCTTTCGACATCTAGTTCACAGTGTCGACGGATATACTCGCTCATCGACAAGCCACCACCTCAACCCCTTGTCAGAGATACCCGTGCCCTATGATGGGATAGCCCCATCAGAAAGAAAATATCCTCAATGTCCAAGGAGAGGACATGAGCACCCACGTGAAATAATTTTTGTTCTGCATCCCAGATATGGACTAAGTACTCTAATAGTCTCCATTGGGCTCTCATGCCTTGGACTTTGAAGAATTTTAATAGGACACATTGCTGAAGAGAATCAATGGTTCTTGGATAATTCAAATCCATAGAGTCATCATATTCATGCTCACATTCTCTCCATTCCAACATTTTTGCAATCAAACACCAGCATGGAAGTAAAAGAGGATAGTTAGCACCTTTATCCACCCTTTTTGGAATTCTTTTTGGTTCAACGCTTTCTTTTCTATTTTGGTTTTCGACCACCACAATTGAGCTTCAGTTACAGTGTGGTATTTCAACAGGCAAGATTCTCGGCACTTGTGGAAACCCTTGATTTGCACAGGGCCCGATATAGGCCAGCTATGGCGGCCCTGGCACATGCCTACCAGCCCAAAAATCGCCCAAAAAATCATCTTTTGACCACCAAAAACGAATTTTAAACCATTGAAAAGGAAAAGGATGAAGTACTTACTATTTTCATGGACATTGTTCATCGATTGATCACCCATTCTCTTCGCAATCACTGACCGAAGTAAGGGGTGAAAAAGGAGTTTTTTGACAAGTTCTTGACCAAATACAAATGAAATGGTAAAAAGGAACTCTTGCTCTTATTAATTTCATTTTTTACCTTTTTTCATAACTATTTTATATTATAAAATGTGTTTGGTTATCAACCCTCATAACTAATTGTTTCGTAAGTGTCTTGTTTCTTGTAGGAGGAAGACTAGAGTCTTAATTAACGAAGTATGGATCTTTGTTCCGCAATTTTTTTTCTCTTTGCTACGCATATCGATACTTTTTAGTTTTTTAAGTAAAACCTCAAGTTCACCCTTCATTCATTCTCATGCTCTAAAATTTATGAGAATGCATCCAAGTTTTCTTTTGTTGTCCTTTCGTACTCGTCTTGGTAAAATGAAAAATGACACACATGGAGTATCATTCAATCTCTTTTCACACTCCATAAAAACAAAAATATTTCGGAGCAACCTTGTTCTATTCATGCTCATAAAATTATTTGAATAAAACGTTAAATGGGTGATAGTTTATCACTTTTTTAGTCCCATCGAGCTACTTTATGAAAAAGGAAATGAGCGGGTTCTCTTTAAGTGTTTTTTAGACTCTATAAACATGAAAAACTCCCGAGTTTTCTATCTTTGGACTTGTTAAACAAACATCAAAAGACCCACAT
>JASDQU010410296.1:0-10504 GCA_032191745.1 Picea mariana | reverse complement strand
GATTTTGTTGTTATTTTTTCACCTGTTGCTAAGTTAACTTCTATTAGATTTATGTTATCTATTGCTACTGCATTTGATTTTTAAGTAAAACAGATGGATGTAAAGACAACATTCATGCATGGGGATCTAGAAGAAGAAATCTATATGAAGCAACCAGAAGGCCTTGTTGTGAACGGAAAGAAGGAGATGGTATGGAAGATAAAAAAGTCCATGTATGGCTTAAAACAATCCCCAAGGATGTGGTATAAAAAATTTGATACTTATACACTGGTACTTGGCTTCACAATAAACAAAGAGGATCAATATGTGTATTTTAAATTAATTGGTGACCATTTGATTTATTTGGTCATGTATGTGGATGACATATTCTTGATAGGAAACAAGAAGGACATTATCCAGGATGTGAAAAATCAATTGTCCTCTAAATTTGACATGAAAGATCTTGGTGTTGAAAATTTCATTTTGGGCATGGAAATTAAAAGATACCAAAAAAACAGAGAACTCTAGTTAAATCAGAGAAAATATGTAGAGACAATAATGTAGAGATTCAATATGCATGAATGTAAACCTGTCAGGGTCCCTATTCCTATAGCTGTAAAGTTATCTGTGGATCAATGTCCCAAGATATAGGAAAAGGAGGAGGACATGTCTCGTGTTCCATATGTTAGTGAAGTTGGCAGTTTGATGTATGAAATGGTCTGTACTAGATCGAACATTGCACATGCAGTGAGATTTTTGAGCAAGTATATGTCAAAACCAAGGAAGCAGTATTGGAAAATAGTAAAGAGAGTTTTCAGGTATTTGCATGGTACTACTAGTTATGGATTGTGCTACCAAGGAAGACGAGGGTTGGATAGAGTGTTGGACATACATGGATTTGTGGATGCAGACCYRTTTGGAGATCTAGATCGTAGAATATCTACAAGCATGTATGYGTTTAACTTGTTTGGAGGAGAAATTACTTGGATAAGAAAARRAYAGCTTTTAGTGKTACTCTCAACTAGAGAAGTTCAATACATGGCAGCCACTTATGCAAGAAAGGAAGTAGTATGGTTACATAGATTGTGTTCAGGTCTTCGGTTGGTACAACAAGATGTAAGAATAGATTGTGATAGTGAGAGTGCAATTTTTTTGGTCAAGAACGCAACTTATCATTCAAAGGAAAAGCATATTGATGTTCAATATCACTTTGTGAGAGACTTGGTTGAAGAAAAGAAGGTGTTGTTGATGAAGGTGGACACTTTGAAGAATGTTGCAGATTCATTAAAAAAATTTGTGAGCACTGAGAAATTCTCTTGGTGTAGAGGATCTATGGGATTATTTCCCTGGATTGTTGACTATGTAACCTTGTAACCCCCTGTATGAAAAGAAAACAACAAGTGGGATAACTTTGGGTATGTTTTATATTCTTTGCACGACTAGAACTAGTGCCTACATTGCATTAGCACATAGGGGGGTAAGAGGGGCCAGACCGCCCCCTTTCCTGGAGGGTTAAAAGGGGGTAGATCCCCCCTATATGGGGTGTTTTCAGGGGGATGGGATCCCCCTTGTATGAGGGTTTGGGGGTAATGCCTTCGATTTTTTTTTCTTTCTAGTTTTCATGTCCATGTTTTGGGAGGTTTCTCGGAACATGGTTTTTCTCCGATGGTTTTCTATTTCCAGTTAAGGAATTAGGGTTGTTGAGTAATATGGGTTATTGGATTAGGGTTTTGGATGCTCCGGGATCTTGTATCTATATTTTATTGTAAAAAATGTATGATGTGAATGAATATAAAATATGTTGGTTTTCTCGGTTTGGATTTCCAGGGGAAAGATCTCTATGTAATGTGTCTATTTTCCATCGTATATTTTCTGTTCTTTTATTGAAAATATGATTTTAGTAAAATATTGTAAAAGGTTAAAATAAACAGACCTTTCATCTATGGAAGAAAGTCTATATGAAATATTCACCATCTTAGCTTTCTAATGAGTTCTCCAGAGTGCACTTTGGAGTTCCAGATATCAAGTTATAAGCTCATGAAGTTGAGGTTCCAATCAAATTTATTAGCAAAGCATGGAAGATAGCTGGATTTTCTTTCAAAGACTGAGAAATTTAAAACCAATTTCACCTCTTGAAACTTATTCCATTATCTTTCTCGTCAAAATACCTTCCCAACGAGGTATACTATATCCATAATCGATGCCCGAATATGGAGTTATGACCTCTAGAAGATTTTTTCTCATGAGTTTCCCATCCAATTGTTAATGTTTTAAGCCATTATTATAGTCCTTTGCATTTCAATAGATAACAACAACATAAGACAAGATCACTGAGAAATACAAAATCACAAGAGACACAACATTTATTCTGGGAAACTCTCTAGGGGAAGAAAACCCAACAAAACTTCCTTATTATAGATAGACAATACAACACCAAGAGATAACTCAAACAAGTATAGAAATTCATCTCGCAAAGATGCGCCTCTCTCTCTCTCTCTCTCTTCTCCAACTGCAGCTCCGAAACTTGTCTCTCAAATGAAAAAGTGAGTGTGTGTCTAAGTGAGGCACTAGCCTCCTTATTTATACAAGACTGGCACCTGTGGGAGTGTCCTTTCACTGGCGGGGCCGACTTCTTATCTTGGGTGGTTATAACCACCTTTATTATATTCTGGGGCCTCTTTGATATATTTTGGGGCTGACTTCTCTTTCTTCCTATTACAAGTACAATATGACCAATCCGCAAAAGGGGATTTGGTCCTTTTACAATAGCTGACATAATCAATCCACAATGGGGATTGATCCAATGAATAATATATCAAATAATAATAAGAATACCCTTTGCAGTTACATTATTTCAACACTCCCCCTTAACAAGAAGGGTATTCTTCAACAGCATCAGACGAGAGAGAGGCCTTTATCATCAACATCATTAGGAGGACAACATCATCAATATCATCTTGGAACACTGACTGACGTATCTATAAATCATCGAAAGTTTTCTTCATCGGCAACATCGCCATTCTCAAAGGAATGCAATCATCATATGCATCAATATGTATTAGTATAGAACTAATACATCATTATCATCTCAGCATGAGGCTAGCGCATATACGGAAGCCAAAATCCATATTTACAAAAGCCAAAATGCACATATACAGAAGAGAGCTTCCGTATATGCACATTTTGGCTTTCGTAAATCTCTCTTCCGTATATGCACATTTTGGCTTCCGTAAATGCGCATTTACGGAAGCCAAAATGAGAATATACGAAAGGAAAAATGTGCATATACGGAAGAGAGCTTCTTTATATGCGCATTTATGGAAGAGAGCTTCCGTATATGCACATTTACGACAGCCATAATGTGCATATAAAAAATCTCTCTTTTGTATATAGAGATTCTGTATATGTGCATTTACGAAATCCAAAATGCGCATATACAGAAGATAGAATGCGCATATACAGAAGATAGCTTCCGTAAATGCACATTTTGGCTTTCGTATATGCACATTGTTTCCTTTCGTAAATGTGCATATACGAAAGCTCTCTTCCGTATATGTGCATTTACGGAATCCAAAATGCACATATACAGAAGATCTCTTATGTATATAGAGCTTCTGTATATGCAAATTTTGGCTTCCGTAAATGGGCATATACAGAAGTCAAAATGCACATATACGGAAGCTATCTTTCATATATTCACATTTTGGCTTCCGTATATGTGCATTTTTTCCTTCCGTAAATGCACATATAATGAAGCCAAAATGTGCATATACGGAAGAGAGATTTTGTATATACGCATTTTGGCTTTCGTATATTCGCATTTAAAAAGTCCAAAATGTGCATATGGAAGATCTCTTCCATATATAGAGCTTCCATAGGTCATAGTTCCAGAGTGCCTACTTCCAGAGGGTGTAGTTCCACAGGTCATAGATTCAGAGGGTGTAGTTCTAGAGGTCATAGTTTTGAAGGGCGTAGTTCCATAAGTGTAGTTCGAAAGGGCATAGTTCCAGAGGTCATAGTTCCAAATGGCGTAGTTCCATAGGTCATAGCTCCAGAGGTGTAGTTCCAGAGGGCGTAGTTCCAGAGGGCGTAGTTCCAGAGGGCGTAGTTCCAAAGGGTGTAGTTCCATAGGTCGTAGTTCCACACGTGATAGTTCCAGAGGGCGTAGTTCCACAAGTCATAGTTCCAAAGGGTGTAGTTCCAAAGGTCATAGTTCCGAAGGGCGTAGTTCCAGAGGTGTAATTCCAGAGGGCATAGTTCCAGAGGTCATAGTTCCATAGGGCGTAGTTCCATAGGGCGTAGTTCCAAAGGGCATAGTTCCAGAGGTCATAGTTCCAGAGGCGTAGTTCCAGAGGGTGTAGTTCCACAAGTCAAAGTTCCATAGGGCATAGTTCTAGAGGGCGTAGTTACAGAGGGCGTAGTTCCATAGGTCATAGTTCTAGAGGGCGTAGTTCCACAGGTCATAGTTCCATAGGGCATAGTTCCACAGATCATAGTTCCAAAGGGTGTAGTTCCAGAGGGCGTATTTCCAGAGGTCATTGCTCTAGAGGGCTTAGTTCCACAGGTCATAGTTCCAAAGTTCACAGTTCCATAGGCGTAGTTCCAGACGACGTAGTTCCAGAGGTCATAGATCCAAATGACTTAGTTCCAGAGGGTGTAGTTCTAGAGGTCATAGTTCTAGAGCCGTAGTTCTAGAGGGCATACTTCCAGAGGGTGTAGTTCCAAAGGGTGTAGTTCCAAAGGCCACAGTTCCACAGGTCACAATTCCGTAGGTCATAGTTCCATAGGTCATAGTTCTAGAGGTGTAGTTCCGGAGGGCGTCATTCCAGAGGGCATAGTTCCACAGGTCATAATTCCAGAGGGCATAGCTCCACAGGTCATAGTTCCAAAGGCGTAGTTCTAGAGGGCATAGTTCAACAGGTCAAAGCTCCAGAGGTCATAGTTCCAAAGTCATAGTTCCAGAGGTCATAGTTCCAAAGGGCATAGTTCTAGAGGGCGTAGTTCCATAGGTCATAGTTCCATAGGCATAGTTCCAGAGGGAGGAGTTCCACAGGTCATAGTTCCAGAGGGCGTAGTTCCAAAGGGCGTAGTTCCACAGGTAATAGTTCTAGAGGGCGTAGTTCCAGAGGGTGGAGTTCCATAGGTCATATCTCCAGAAGGGGTTGTTCCAAAGGGCATAGTTCCACAGGTCATAGTTGTAGAGGGCATAGTTCCATAGGGCGTAGTTCCAGAGGTCATAGTTCCATATGTGTAGTTCCGGAGTGTGTAGTTCCACAGGTCATAGTTCCAGAGGACGTAGTTTGAGAGGTCATAGTTCCAGGGGTGTACTTCCAGAGGGCGTAGTTCCACATGTCATAGTTCCAAAGGGCGTAGTTCCAAAGGTCATAGTTCCAGTGGAGTACTTTCAGAGGACGTAGTTCCAGAGGGCATAGTTCCAGAGGGTGTAGCTGCACAAGTTATAGTTCTAGAGGGCATAGTTCCAGAGGGCGTAGTTCCAGAGGGCGTAGTTCTACATGTCATAGTTCAAAAGGGCATAGTTCAAGAGGACATAGTTCCAGAGGTCATACTTCTAAAGGGTGTAGTTCTACAGGGCGTAATTCTAGAGGTCATAGTTCCAGAGACATAGTTCCAGAGGGCGTAGTTCCACAGGGAATAGTTCCAGAGGTTATAGTTCCTTAAGGCGTAGTTCCAAAGGTCATATTTCTAGAGGGCATAGTTCCAGAGGTCATAGTTCCAGAGGGCTTAGTTCCAAAGGGCACAGTTCTAGAGGGCGTAGCTCAAGAGGTCATAGTTCCAGAGGGCGTAGTTCCACAGGTCATAGTTCCAAAGGGAGTAATTCCATAGGTCATAGTTCCAGAGGCGTAGTTCCAGAGGGCATAGTTCCACAGGTCATAGTTCCAGTGGGTGTAGTTCCAAAGGGCGTAGTTCCACAGGTCATAGTTCTAGAGGGCATAGTTTTAGAGGGTGTAGTTCCATAGGTCATAGTTCCAAAGGGCATAGTTCTAGAGGGCGTAATTCCAAGGGTCATAGTTGTACTGGGCGTAGTTCCAGAGGTCATAGTTCCATCGACGTAGTTCCAGAGGGCATAGTTCCATAGGCCATAGTTCCAAAGGGCGTAGTTCAAGAGGTCATAGTTCCAGTGGCATACTTATAGAGGGCGTAGTTCCACAAGTCATAGTTCCAAAGGGCATAACTCGAGAGGTCATAGTTCCAGCGGAGTACTTCTAGAGGGCGTAGTTCCACAGGTCATAGTTCCAGAGGGTGTAGCTCCACAGGTCATAGTTCCAGAGGGCGTAGTTCGAGAGGGCATAGTTCTAGAGGTCATATTTCCACAGGGTGTAGTTCAAGTGGGCATAGTTCCACAGGTCATAGTTCTAGAGGGCATAGTTCCACACGATGTAGTTCCAGAGGTCATAGTTCCAGAGGCATAGTTCCAGAGGGCGTAGTTCCATGGGGCATAGTTCCGCAAGTCATAGTTCCAGAGGTCATAGTTCTAGAGGGTGTAGTTATAGAGGTCATAGTTGCAGAGGGCTTAGTTCCAAAGGGTGCAGCTCTAGAGGGCATAGTTCAAGTAGTCATAGTTCCAGAGGGCGTAGCACCACGGGTCATAGTTCCAAAGGGTGTAGTTCCAGAGGGCATAGTTCCACAGGTCATAGATCCAGAGGGCGTAGTTCCATAGGGCGTAGCTCCACAGGTCATAGTTCCAAAGGGCATAGTTCCAGAGTGCGTAGTTCCATAGGTCATAGTTCTAGAGGGCGTAGTTCCAGAGGGCGTAGTTCCATAGTTTATAGTTCCAGAGGTGTAGTTCCAAAGGGCGTAGTTCCACAGGTCATAGTTCTAGAGGGCATAGTTCCATATATCATAGTTCCAAAGGGTGTATTTCCATAGGTCATAGTTCCAAGGGTGTACCTCCATAGGGCACAGTTCCACAGATCATAGTTCCAGAGGGCATAGTTCCAAAGGGCGTAGTTCCACAAGTCATAGTTCCAGAGGCCATAGTTCCAGAGGGCGTTGTTCTAGAGGGTGTAGTTCCACAGGTCATAGTTCCAGAGGGCATAGTTTAATAGGGTGTAGCTCCATAGGTCATAGTTTTATAGGGCGTAGCTCCAGAGTGCGTAGTTCTAGAGTTCTTAGTTCTATAGGTGTAGTTCTTGAGTGTGTAGTTCCACAAGACGTAGTTCCACAAGCCATAGTTCCAAAGGTCATAGTTACAGAGGCCCTCTGGAAGTACGCCCTTTGGAACTATGACCTATGGAGCTACGACCTGTGGAACTATGCCTCTGAAACTATGCCTCTAGAACTATGAAATTTGGAACTACACCATTTGGAACTAAGACCCTTGGAACTATGACCTCTTACTCTCATTAAAAAAAACATTTCCATATGTACGATCATCCAATTGACGACCTCAGTTTGGCCATCTGTATGGGGGTGGAAGGCAGTGGATTTGGTGAGCTTGGTATCCAACAGTGACTAGAGGCTCGACGAGAATGTGCTAAGGAACTGACTATCCTGATCTGAGAGAATTGGTTTGTGGGATCCAAAAGTGTACCTAGATGTGTTCAAAGAAGAGCTTGGTAGTGGCTTTTAAAGTGATGTTTTTCTTGCAGGTTGCCAGAATATCCATCTTAGAAAAGTGATCAAAAACAAAAAAAACACAGTCATTGCTCCTCTTGGTGGATGGGAGGCTCAACATGTAGTACATTGAGATGGATTCCCATGGTTTGTCAGGAGTAGGAAGAGGGGTGTACATGCCCTGTTTCTTAGTGGTCTATTTGGCAATAGCGCAGGTGGTGCAGGACCTAATATACTTGCTGACATCGTGTCGAAGTTTCAGTCAATAGAATTATTTTTGTAACACTACCACTATCTTTTCGATGCCAAAGTGTCCTACCAGACAACTGTTGTGATCTTCCCAAATTAGCTTCGCACGCTCACTTGATGGAACGCAGAGATGGCTCAGATGAAACAACAGCCCATCCTGAAGATGGAAATTAGCTACCACTGAGTTTTCTCCGAACATTTGGTACGTGGTGGAGAAGTCAAGGTCTACCTCATAGAGGTGGGGCCATTTGGAGGTCTCATGGCCCCAAGAGTCTAGCACCATGGTGAGTTCCACGACTAGAGGTCGGCTGAGGAAATCAACAAATCATTTGGTACCTCTTGTTTTATACTTGATGTTGAGGTGGAACTGTTGTAAGTATGTGGACCACTTCTGATGGAGGTCATTCTGCAATTTGCCTTGGGTCTGAATGAATTGTAGTGGCTTGTGATCAGTGTGGATGACTGTTTCCTTCCCCAGAATGTAGTGTCTCCACTGGCGACAGGGTTTCAAATGGAGTACATTTCTTTGTCATAAGTAGGTTACCTACGTAAAACATCTAATAGTGTCTCACTATGATACGCCATGGGGTGGTCGTGTTGAGTGAGAATGACGCCCACAACATAGTATGAAGCATCTGTCTCGATCTCAAAGAGATGTTGCAGGTATGGTAATGAAAGTAATGGGGATGAGCACAAACCTTGTTTCAAGTCATCGAAGGCTTTTTGTTGGGATAGGCCCCACAATTTATTTTCCTTATTTCCACCCCTGGTTACTTGGCTGAGGGCCCATGCGATATGAGAGAATTGAAAAATGAACCTACGATAGAAATTGGCGAGGCCCAAGAAGCTCTAAAGCTCACTCAGTGTGGATGGGGATGGCCAGTCATGGATGACTTGGAAGTAAATGCACATATACAGAAGACAAAATGCGCACATACAAAAGAGATATTTCGTATATGCGCACATTTAGAGAAGGAAAAATTGTGCATTTACAGAATCCAAAATGCGCATATACGGAAAAGAGCTTCCGTATATGCCCATTTTGGCTTATGTAAATCTCTCTTCTGTATATGCACATTTTGGATTCAACAATCAAATATTCATTAAGTAAAATCCATCCTCTACTTACAAATGGATGCTCAACTTTATTACAATAGCCAGCGTAAACAATGACAATAAAAATCGGATCCCTGCTTACAACAATTATATTATATTCATAGAGTCTTCTTCAATCTCGATATGCAAAAACAAAAACTGACTCAATATTTTTCATAGCGATGATCTTGGACCCACTACCTTAAAAATATATGTGAGATTATATTTATCAACCAAATATTTGATGTTTAAACCAAGACTCATCAAATATGGGTCTTACATTCTGTTTCTTCCAAACTTGTGCACATCTTGAAATCTATGCAAATTTCAGTTGAAGAATTAGCAATAACTCGTCAACCTTTCCTTTGTTTGGAAAAGTGCATGTCAGAGACCTAATTTTCCATGCTAGGAACAAAACCCATGTTCCATATTCTTCATATTCTTCTTTATTTGTACGAAAACTGAGGCCGAAATTGAATGTCTAGAACTTTTATTAATTTTAGTTGAATTATTCCCCTAAGTTGGAGGTGCACTTGTGTGAGTTGGGTGAATTACAACCCACATACGTGCATGGTGACGTCACTACATAGAAAACCCATGTTCCCAAATTTTCCTAGAAACACGCGAATATGCCAAATAAAGACGGGTACCATAATGGCACTGTTAGCGCATAAATGTTGAACTGCAATAATGGTACAATAATATTGATCATGCCAGTAAGAATCAGAATTTATGAACCGTCTTCAAGAAACAATGATATAATCATCATTTAATCACTAAAAATGCAGAAAATGATGTATACTTGTGAATGACATCAAATAATAACAGTTCTTGGTGTAATGAGATGTATATTATTGACGAAATGAGGGAAAAGGTTTAATGATGAATGCATTTGTACGGCGAAAAATATGGAAAAACTAGAGCCCAACATGATGATTCAACATAAGTATATATAACCATGGAATATTAGATAAGGAAGGAGTCTAGGACTCACAAATAATGTGTCAATTTTTCAAAGACTATCTTTTTTGCTTTCCCTTTGGTGAGGAATTGGCTTGTTTTGAATGTTGACAATGGTGGAAGAGTTAGAAGTGGAACTAACCCAGGGGTAAGCTTTAGAGACGCTTACATGTTACCGTTGGGATCAATTATTACCTTCTAGAGTCATGGAATTTACAATTTAGGTTAGGTTGTTGATACCATAAATTCATAAATATGGAAAGAAGAATGAATGGATGGTGAGAGGATAGAAATTAAATAGGAAGAGAATAAATAGCAGAATATATATTTTGTTCAATTAAAAAAAAGCCATATAATAATTACTGAAGAGGAGGATTTACTTGTCTAATCATTATTAAATCCTGCTTAGGGGGGATTATACACTAAGATTGGGGTATAAAGATATGTTTTGGAATCATTATATAGATGAATAAGAACGGTGGTGGAAGGTTTTATGGATGATGACAACCAACTAAGATGTATATGTGGCTTGTGATGAGAAATAAACATTTAACCTTAGAAGTGCTACAGAGAAGGAAAAGAAGGGAACCTAGTTGGTATACTCTATGTAAATAGGCACTGGAAATTATAGATCCTCTTCTAATTC
>JASDQU010410291.1:0-10504 GCA_032191745.1 Picea mariana | reverse complement strand
CGGGGTCCGGGGGCAAGCGGGCCCCCAGCGGGGGTTCGGGGGCGAAGCCCCCAAAGCAAAAAATTGCCTTATAAAAGTATATTGTAATTTCATTGTAAATCTGGACCGTTCATTATAAGGTCGCAGATCTAACGGTAGAGATTATGTTAGGGTTTTTTGCCCTAGAAGGCAACCCTCTTTTATGAGGGAAATGTATTGCGGCTATGTATGGGGGTGAAGATTGTATTCTGAGAGAGGATACTGTGAGAGAAAGAAGAGGAAGTTACAGCGGGTTTTGCTGTAGGTTGTATCCCTTCATTTGTTGGATAATAATAAAGGAAGGACCTGGCAATTTTCTCTGGTGGACGTAGCCCACACTGGGTGAACCACGTAAATCTGTGTCTCTCTTGTATTGTGTGTCTTCTGTGTTTTTGTTTCTGCATTTGTTTTATTTTATTGCTCCGCGGTCCTGTTTTTCTAACATAAATCCAGTATAGTATCCCCCATGTTGAAATCTCCAATGTTGGCATTCAGTCTGAACTATCTACTTGTCCTCCTTCTTGTATGCAATTGACTAACGATTTTCTACTCTAGATTTCCCTCTATGTCTGTGTTACATATTTCTAACATGTTTTGTAACAATTTAACAGATGATGGCTCATTTAGTAGTTTAACACAAGATTGCAGAAAAGCCTTTATGGTACTTACTTTTCATAGGGGTTGTGCTTCATTAGTGTGATCCAATGATGAAGGTATCTGATACGTTGGTACGTACTGAGTGTGTTGTGTAGTTAATGTAGATGCAATGTCTGGCTTCAAGAATTCTTGTCTTCCTTCATCCTTGCTACCCTTCTTGGGATGACCCAGGTTTATATCTACTATAGTTTCCAACAAAACCCCCTTAAAACTATTGGCCCTCCTGGTAAACCAGAAGGCGATGCAACACAAAAAATGCATTGCATAGTTCACTCGAGATAGTTCTTATGGGTGGTTGCAACGCTCAAGTGCTTGCAGCCTGTGAATGAGTGGGGATCTGAAATTAACCTCTATTATGTTCATTTATTTAATCTAACATTCAACTTATCTTGATTAATCTGTCATTCTTACTCATGCATGTAAATTAACAGATCCAACTAAGTCATCCATACATGTTTCTAACATCTAATCATTAGCATCAAAGGAGATACAAAACATTCACTCACATAACACATGATCTACCGTGGTTCACCCCTCCTGGGTTACATCCACAAAGATATGGCTACTCTCTTATTTTATTATTGTGTTTCCAAAAATACAACGCCTCTTGCATTAAAATCCTCCATCAAAACAGGTCGATATCTACAATGAGATAGACTATATCATACCAGGCTCCTCAGCCTGTGATCTCACCCTCAACATCTACCTTTTTTTCTCTCCTTAACTCAACAACTTACAACATAGATCAGAAACAACATAGTAACAATGACCAACAACATGAAATCCGACTCGCAACCGAAGAACCCTTGACCTACACCTCCTAGGTACCTATTTATACATGTTCTTGGCTTACTAGTCATTACATCTTCTTACCAAAACCCTAACCCTATCATGGCCAGGTCTCCTTGCATGCACGCCTCACATGCTTTCCTCTTCTGCATACGTGTCTGTCTTGCACGTGCTTATTTTCCTACATGTGTGTCTTCCTTACACGTGTTTCTTTTCTTGCATGCACATCCGCCTCCCACGTCGTGCTTTCCCCCCACGACTAAGCCTGCGCCCAACATCGCATTAGAATTTTTACCACACATGTAATAGAAATAAATCGGGATTAAAATAATATAACTAGGATCAAAATTCTCATATCCAATAGGATTAATAAACCAGGATTAAAATAATATAACCAATATTAAAATTCACATATCTGATAGGCTTGTGGGATCAAGACTCCACATCATACAAGACATGTTGGATTAACACTTCATGTGCCACGTCGAAATAGTATAAAATAAACAATGAGACGTTGGAGGCAATGTGGAACCGATACGGTAGATGATAAGAAGTCTAGATGACATGTAACATGCCACATCATGAATGACCATATTCAATGTTAGGTGAACATGCCAGACTGAGTCAGGACCGAACGAATCTGGTTAAGACAAGGGGTGACCATTGATTGGGTAATAGGAAATCAAGTTTCAATCAATGAGGAGCTCATGATTCCACATCTAGGATCCAAGATATGGAGAAAATGCATAATATCAAAAGTTACATATGTCCATATTTTCAGATCTAAATATCACAAAGGACAAGACATGTCAACATGACACATAGGCTCCACAAAGGACAACCCCAGACCAAGTAAGCTCTATATCTAATGTGGAGGTGGGTTGGTGGGTGACCAAGAGGTGAGCTGGCAATGACGTGGGAAGATCTGGGATCCAGGATTCTAAGAAATGTAGAGCCAAGAAAAAGCTAGACTCTGTATTTCCATATCTAGATATCCATAAATTTGAAACATCTCAAAAATGATAAATAACGAAAAGGTCGGATCTGTGTTCCACGTGAGACATTTCCAGTTAGATGAGACGTAAGAGGACATGTAGGATGACATGCACGACTGAGTTAGATACCATGTTAGGTCGAGGGTCCCACATTCGACATTTGGAATATATAAGCAATACCATTAAATAAAAACCCAAATGTCCAGATTTATCGATACTACATGCGATAGGATAGATCAGATGACACGTTGGAGACACGTCAGACTCAGGGAAGGAAATTCACCAATACAAAAGGAAAATTGGCAAGATCGGGTTGAGGCACATCATATTAGGGTTCCAACTTACCTAGCTCAAGGTTCCACATCCAAGATTCAGATATATAGGATTTCTGAAAATGCTCATTATAAGAAAATATACATTTTTGAATGCCAAGTCATATAGGACACATAAAAATGACATGTCAGATGCCACTTCACACTCAAATGACACCTAGGATGCCATATGACGTGGAAGGTTGGATTTGAATGACAAGTAATTAATAGAGGACATGTTTCATAGTCGACATGTGGTGAGTCCTGATTGAGTTTCATAAAGGTTCATATCTGGGATTTAGGATTTGGGAGAAATTACAATGTCAAAAGTTCCTAATTTTTGGATATTCAGGACATGGAGAAAATATAGATCTGGATACTTCATAGGATGGTACATGTCATATGCCACTAGATATGTCACGTAGATTCTAGGTCAAAATAAAATGACATGTTGACCCTATGTGAGGAGGACACCTCACATGTTGACATCACGGATATCAAGTGGAAAGAGAGTCGTCAGATTAACTTACTATGCATCGTGAATTTAATTAGTCTTAACCCATTATCTAGATGTGAATGGTTATAAAATGTAGCCAAATCCAAGATATGGAGAAATGTGACTTAAAAGAAATTCTGGATTCTGGATTCAAATATCTGAAAGTTTGAGAATATACGCGTGACTAGTCTGGATGTGAATAGATGAGATCTGATCTTTGATCAAGAAACAAAAATGATCTGTTCCATTGATATAACAAAGAAAAACTGCATAAAAGATTTGACATCTGGAAAATTAATTAATCTGTAGAAGAGAAGAGGTCTGAATTTCTGGATCCTGATATGGATCAAGGCTCCACTGTGGATCAAGGTTCCATTTGAACAATAAAATACAATTAAATTTGGATGTGGGATAGACATGAAGTGAATAGGGTATTAGCCACTTTCATTTGTTTGGTAGTGAAGCATGGGCTCACATTCCTAATGAGAAAAGGAAAGTATTACATCTAAAAGTGAGAAGTGCATTTTTGTTTGGATATTCTAAATATGTAAAAGGTTATAGACTTCTTCAACCTCATTCAAATGGAATTATTAATATGAGAGATGTTAATTTTGATGAAGGTCTTTTTGCCTTTGAGCTTAGTTTGGTATTTGTGCCATCTTTGGCTTGCAAGACATCTTCAATGTTTGTGCCATCTTCTATTCCCAACTCTTACGTTCGTGATCCTATTATGATTTCTTCTTTAGATGATGACAATGAGGATGAAAATCCACCTCCCCCTTCTCACCTTCCTCCTAATGGGTCTATCAAACATGAACCTAAACCAACATCACCACTTCCTAGATGAGTTCGTAAAACATGAGAAGTAGTTTGTGATCTTGCAATAATCCTACAAATTAACATTGTACACATTCATAGTTCTCGCAGGCCTACTCTCTTTTGGCTCAATTGCAAGAGACTTGTGATCTAGGAACACTTGCAGAAGCTTTTGGCCATCCAAATTGGGACACAACAATGAATGAAGAAAAGTGTTCCTTAATAGCGAATGACACTCGGGATCTTGTACCTCTTCCAAAAGAAATAAAACTTGTCATATGTAAACAAGTGTATAGAACTAAGTATGCATGAGATGTAAGTGTTGAAAGAAATTTAAGTTGAATGGTTAGTTGCCAAAGTATTTTCTCAAGTTGGGACACAACATTGGATGAAGAAAAGTGCTCCTTAATGGTGAATGACACTCAAGATCTTGTACCTCTTCCAAAAGAAATAAAACTTGTGAGATGTAAACAAGTGTATAGAACTAAGTATGCATGAGATGTAAGTGTTGAAAGAAATTTAAGTTGAATGGTTAGTTACCAAAGTATTTTCTCTAGTTGAAGGTATTGACTATAATGAAACGTTTGTCCCCTTAGCCTAAATGAATTCCATCCACCTTGTTATATCCCTTGTTGCTTCACATAAATGGGAGATCCATAGATGGATGTTAAATCTGCCTTCTTGCATGGAGATTTGCAAGAACAAATTTACATGAAACAACCCCCAGTTATATTCAAAATGACTCCAACATTGTTTGTCACATTAAGAAATCTCTCTATGATCTTAAGAAAGCTCATTAGACTTAACATAGAAGAGAAATGCCACCAACACCTCAACATGAGAATCCTGTCAACAGTTTGCCTACTACTAGTTGATCATTTAAATATTACAGAAACATCCTCCTGGAATAACAAGGCCCATAGTCCAGCAAAAAGGAATCACGTTCTTCACAGGTTGAACCCCCTCTTTGTATTTTACCTCTCTTCATATAGGAAAAGAGACTGTTGGTCTTCCAAACCCGAGTCCTCTCTCTGCTTTCTAAAAATAGTAAATGGTTACAATCATTGACACATGTAAACTATCTCTTAGAATAAACAAAACAAATTGTAACAGTAAATTAAAGGAAAATTAAATTTGGTAATTGTTGCTTGGTTGTCACGAACTTGCTAGAAGGTTGTTGATGTTTGTCCCTCGAATTATGGAACTAATGACCCCTTGTCCCTTTGACTGCTGGTCCTCTGTCTCGAAATGCTGAAAAAGACTTCACTGAATGTTGTAATTCTTTTGCAATATCCTCTCGAGATTGTTTCTTCTAATTTCTGAGTTTGATACCATTTGAATGTTCAACTACTTCATGGTTTGCAGCCTGAGTTGCCCCCTTTCCTTGTGCTAAGTACCCTACAAATCTGATACTTGAAATTACTTCCTTTGATTGCCAACTATGTCTTCGAATGGATTTAGGATAAAGTAAAATCTCTTCCACTAAATATAATATATATCTGTCTATTATAACAAATTTTTCCTTGAAAACTGAATCTTCTGACTTTTAAAGGCACAACTAGACAGATTTGAAGGCACAAGTTTGTTGAAGATTCAAGATTTGAGGAAACTGTGACTGTATGTTTTTATGTTTTTCCCTCTTTCAACACATAACACATCACATCTGACAGTGCAAAGGACGACCCGTAACCTCTATGATGGCTACCATGTTCCCACATCAATAGTAGTAGTTTGGAGAACTAAAGACTATAACCACATTTTCCTCCTGACACCAATTTAATCCTCCATGACAAGATGATGTGCCCTTGATATGAAGGAGAAATTCTTGACTTCTTTTTGTTGAAAGGTTCGACAGTCCTAGCCTAGCAGAACGTTTTCCATTCGGCTTATTAGTTATTGGGTTCATTTTAGACCATGACCCTGGAGCGGAAACTGCATGTGATCCTTGAGGTGAACCACGTCATGTCTAACATAATCTAAGATCCCAATCTCTTAGCTTGAAGTGATTCTTCATTATGGGAATTTTAGCATCATGTGTGGTCTTAAACAGAGCATAAGAAATGCCTTGAATCTCTCTCTCATTTTCAAAAATAATCTCAAACATCTTTGCAAAGCCTTGTCCAAGACAATGAGAAGTAGCACCCCATATACCGCGTCCTATGTTAGGAATAAATGACCCTACAGTAGTTGTGTAAAAGCGACCAAAAAAAATTTCCACCTCATTTTTTAATAACAGGAACTGCCATAAATTCTTCATATATTTTGTGATATAGTTCTAAAACTGCAAGAACCTCTTCATTGGCTCTTCTTTTTATTTCCGGATTGATTTGGATATTGTGAAGCTCGACTACAAATAGTGATCAGGAGAGATTACAGCTCGATGTTACACCTGCGCATCAACTCTTGGCACCTGGCAAGAATGGAAGCATGGATTTTGGAATTGACAAAACACAGAGACTAGGAATAGTTCCCCAACAATATCCAGGCCCTAATGCACTTAATACTACTTCCAACCAAGTATGTGCAGTACGTGATAGAAAATGCGAAGGTGAAGAGTACTGAATATGAAAACTCATAACAATGCCAAGCTGAGTTTCCCATCTATGCACTCTTCGAATGATTTTTGATGATTTCAGAGCATGCTCACATATATTCCTTCATTACAATGGCATCTCGCCAGATCGAGCAGATAATCAAATATCATGAAACAACAACTTCTATTGATGACAACGAGCTTCTTGGTGGACACACATTTGGACAAATGGGCCATATTTCTTTCATTTCCTGTCATGGGCGTATGCAGCCTGAGTTTCAAAACTAACAGCAACAAGATCACATCTTTTGGACACATGTACATTCACCTTGGCACCTAATTACCCTTTATGCATGCATGCTTTCCTTGCATTTGACACCTTGAATCTGGTTCAGGCACCTGGCATAGGGTTTAGAAGCCGTGTTTTATATATTTTATATATCTTGGAGGTTAGTCCCACATCGACGAAGGAAAATAATTCTTTAGAGTTTAAATATACACATAATTACAATATAAAATGGATGATGTGAGACCAAGGCTATCAGTTGTGTTCGATTCTGTCTCATGGGCGCTGGCTTGTATGTTGTTGCTATAGGTTCTTTCCCTTGGTGTTGAGCACTTGGAGATTGGCCCTTCGCCAATATATTTTTTGTTCAAATATATTTCAAACAATCTTTTAAGCACCAAAACATTTTTAAAATAAACCAAAATTGAATTACTTTTTCCCAATCACCACCAGGAGAAGTATAATAAAACTCACAAACACAGACCAGTGCTGTAAAGATCCATAATACATGAAGATCATTTATTTTGTGACATCCCGAGGAGAAGTGCTGAGAGCCTTTTTTCCAACTTTGCATTTTCACTATGCGTCATGAGCAATAGCACTATGAGAAATCTGCTTTATGCCTGAAATGGATAGATATCAGTCATAATACTGATTTTCCCTATAAGTTATAGGGTCCTAACATTGAGATAGGAGACTGTGAGAGAAATAAGAGGAAGTTACAGTGGGTTTGTTGTAGGTTGTATCCATTCATATGCTAGATAATAATAAAGGAAGGACCTGGCAATTTCTCTGGTGGATGTAGCCCACACTGGGTGAACCACGTAATTCTGTGTCTCTATTGTATTGTGTATCTTCTGTGTTTTGTTTCCACATTTGTTTTATTTTATTGCTCCACGGTCCTGTTTTTCTAACAACTGGTATCAGAGTGAAAGGTAACTCGCAGGAAAAGAGGGTTCCTGGTTCAAGTGGGAGCAATGTCGGAAGATGGAAATTTTAGGGTCGAGAAATTTAATGGCCAAAACTACCAGTTATGGAATATGAAAATGGAAGACTATTTATATCAAAAGGATCTATTCCTACCATTGGGCAGAATAACAAAGAAGTTGGCAGCTACGAAGGACAAAGAATGGGAGATTCTTGACAGAAAGGCTCTAGGAATGATACGACTGAGCCTGGCAGCGTCAATGGCTTTCAATATTTCCAAAGAAAATACAATGAATGGTTTGATGGACGCATTGGCCAGATTGTATGAAAAACCCTCGGCATCCAATAAGGTATTTCTAATGAAGAGATTATTTAATATGAAGATGCCAGAAGGTGGGTTTGTTGCAGATCATTTAAATGATTTTAATACGGTTACTAATCAACTAAGTTCTGTAAAAGTGGACTTTGATGATGAGGTCAGGGCTCTTCTAATCTTGTGCTCATTTCCAGAATGCTGGAACAACTTGGTCATGGCTGTAAGTAACTCTGTCTCTGGTTCAAATACTTTAAAATTTGATGATGTTGTTGGTGTTATCCTTAGTGAGGAAATGTGACGGAAAAGCACAAGTGAGACATCAGGAAATGCATTGAACATGGAGATCAGGGGAAGACAAAAGGATAGAGGAAAGGGTTTCGGGAACCGTGGGAATTCTAGGAAGGGCAAATCCAAATCCAGACTTGGAAAGATAGAGTGTTGGAATTGTGGGAAGAAAGTGTTGGCAAATGTTTAACAGGTAGCGTATGCTTGTCATTGATGGCAAGTACAACAATGAATATGGCTTGAGTACAGCAGAGATGATCAGTAGAGAAGTGATATTTAGGAGGATCAAATGATCAAAGGCAACACAACCAGGAAAACAGAAGATAAGTTCAGGAAGGTCGAATGATCAAAGGTGAATGATCTAAGGCAACACAACATTGATCGGATGATGAAGTTCCGTAAAGTTTGTGCATCATTTATGATCGTTGGATTCCATCCAAAATTCCTAACAGAATGAGGGCTATCAAATTTGAATATAGACAAGAAGAGAACACTGAAGAGGAGGATAGATCTCAGGCGTTAGATCTGAGCGCAGGGTCCGACCACCGATGGATCGAGGAGAACCTACACATTCATTAAAGTGTAACAAGAGGCAAAATACGAAAGGCCAAATTATGTTGGTCTGACTCCATTTTGGGGTTTCGTAGATCAAGGCTTGAAGTTGTCGAGAACTCACACAGCGAAGTGGAGAAATCACGAGAAGATCTGGGCCGTAGGATCTAGGGGAAGTACGAAGGACCAATAGCTGTTAGATATGGTGAAGTTGCAAGGCAGATATGACAGTCATGGTCCGTTGGATCAAGAGGATGCATGGCAAAATATCAGAGCACCAAAAAGACTCCATTTTAGAGTTTCATAGATCAGGAAATTCAAAGGAAAGAGGCTCAAACTCACAAAATGTGAATTCACGAAGAGATATGGACCATCAATACACCAAGATTCTGGACCGTTGATCTAGCTCCATCTCAGAGTTTCGCCTATCGCGACTTGGAGTGACGAGAACCTCCATCTAAGGAACAACGAGATGTGAGATCGTGAAAATATCAGGACAGTTGGATCACCAAGAACATGGACCGTTGATATGAGCTCCATCTCGGAGCTTCGCCTATCTTGACTTAGAGTGACGAGAACCTCCATCTAAGGAATAACGAGATGCGAGATCGCGAAAAGATCAGGACCATCGAATCACCAAGAACGTGGATCGTTGATCTGAGATCCATCTTAGAGCTTCACCTATCACGACTTGGAGTGACGAGAACCTCCAACTAAGGAACAGTGAGATTTGAGATCTCGAAAAGATCTGGACCGTTGATCAGGGTCGATGAAGATCATGAGTTCGTAGTGCCTTTTAGCACAACCTGTGGTCACCGCGTGTGGTCACATGGAGGAAGGAGTCAGTCCAAATAAGCTCCATTTGGGGGTTTTGGAGATCGCAACTTGGAAAGTCAAGATGCCTCATCTCCAGATCTACGAAACGCGAATTTGTGAAAAGCGCTTTTTGCATAGGTGCTTGGTTATGACCATAGTCATATTGGGGAAGGAGCTAGTATAGGAAATTTCTGTATTGGAAATTCGGAGATCATGAAATGAAGTGTCGAGACACTCAACACAGAATTGTCAAATGCCAAAATGCCGAAATGAATGCAAGATCCCATGGATTTAATCCAACGGTGCAGGTGAGTTCGAACAAGATCGGAGGGATACTGTTGCATGACACAGTGAAACTGCTAGTAACCATTGATGGTTTCTACCAGAGGATGCGAAGAGTCACATGGATACTGCCAGTGGAATCAAGACTATTCGTGGAAGAAATTGACAGCGAGATGAGGGTTTGAGCTCGTAACTAAAATAGAAAGGATGAACTCAAATGTAACAGAGAATACAAAGAGTCTCAACTGCCAGAGGGAAAAAGGAATCTCGGTTTAACACCTAGTGATGATAGACACGGGGGTTGAACTGCTAGAAAAGTTGAAGAGTCGCGATGATGATCACGCAGATCACTTGAGATGTGGAGGAAATTGGCACGGTATGAGCATGCAGAGGAATGGCGAATATTGCATGCACAAGATGCACAG
>JASDQU010410289.1:0-10504 GCA_032191745.1 Picea mariana | reverse complement strand
ATGTTTGTTATGAAAACTGTATGACAGTAGATGAAGACTACTGTGGTGGATATGTTCCACTGTTCGTGACTATACGTCGCTGATCAAGTACTTGTGTGTTACTTGGTGTGGTAGTAAACCAATGGATTGTAGTTATGTACTACTATGGATAGACACAGTTGTGTTCTATTTTTGTTCTAACTGCCTTGGAGACTATCAATAATTAATTGGAAATAATCACCATCCAGACGAATGATGAACAGAGATTTTCCAGATGGAAATTGGTTCAGAGCATTTACTCCTCTAGATTATAAGAGTGGCTCTTGTATCACTCTATGGTGTGAGTGACTTATCCAGCATCATGTCTAATTACTCAGATGAAGTATGGTTTCGAGAGATGATGTAGCTGATGGTGATGGTGATGCTCATGATCTAGTCATGAGATAGTCTAGACGACTATATTGATGCTACCGGGTAAATGGTATGTTTTTGTGCTCAAGACCATTACCTGTAATACCTCCCTAGCTAGGAGGGAGTGTTAATATTATGGTAGTTGTGGGAGGTATTTACCTCCACGTGTGAACCTGACGAGAATAGAAGACTCCGGAAAGCAAGAGAAAACCCTAATGAGTTGGCAAATAACCCTAGAAGTCTTGTCGGCTCAAGAAGATAATTTATATTAGGTTATTAGCCTTCAAGAGAAGAAGTCGGCCAGAAATAATAATAATATATTGAATAGACACATATCCAGAAGGAGAAGTCGGCCCCAACAAATCTGGCAGAACCAGTATAAATACAAGGCACCAGTTCTCATTTTGACACATCTCAGAATTGCAGACAACAAGTGGTGCGCACTGCAGTTCCCAGTTTGGTGCGCACGTGTGGAGGAGAGGTGCAGGTGCAGTTGCTGCAGCTAGCAGTTTCAGTGTTGGCTTGGACTATCTCTTGGCTAGGGTTTGGACTATCTGATCAGCTATTGTTGGTGTGCTATCCTTGGAGGAAGATGCACTACACCTTGTTTGGCTATCTAGCCTAGGGTTTGCTTCCGGAGTAATTCTCAGTCAAGGTTAAGGTGCTCGGAGGGTGGCTTCGGCCTATGGTTGGGTGACAAGGGTATCGTCAATGGTAAAACTAGCACACCATCTTCTATATTCTAACAGTGGAATCCTTCAGAGCACATCATTCGGCCATCTAGGGCGCAACTCTTGTGGAAGGACAATTGGGGTCATAGACGGAGCATCAGAGCAGATCTGGGGAAACCCTTCTGACCCAGTTCTGCTTTTGGCGTGGCGAACATTTTGAGTCCTATATTAGACGATTCTGTTGGTGGAATCATTTGGGAGCATCCAGAGAGCCTAGGAGGTGCGCAAACCCCCAGGGGACGAGATTCGGAACATCAGAGGACAAATCTTCCATCCAACAGTCACCAGGTTCAGTCTAGAGGCCAGGGCGATTCTATTGGGACAATTTCCAGCTCATTTCGACGAGTAAAGCCTTCCGGACGAGTTTTCCGGTTTGTAGCAGTTACCGTGCTTCTTCGGAACCGTCGATTTTGCCGATCTATCCGTGCATGCATCAGATCTGCCTTCATCTTCTGATCACAGGTATTTTATGTTATTTGCTTGTATTCYAGTGACAATCCGTGAGATCTAACTGACGACTATCTTCTATATTTCCAGTATTTCATTGTATTTCCCTGCTTAAGTCTCATAATACATATTATTGGGCGGTTGTTGTTCCTTATTTCTGCATGCATCATATATATATATAATGTTTAAACCATAATATATAACATGCACATGCAACAACCACAAACATCTCAAGCACATAACTAAAACGCATCCAGAAACCCCCAGAGTATCAGATCTAAAGATTAAACAAATCCAGAAACCCCTAGAGTGTCAGATCTGTGAGACAGAACATTGGATTCGTAGTAGATATCCAGATCAGCTGGATCAGGGATATTTCAGTGGTATCAGAGCGTTCTTCCTGCCAGCCTGTGAAGAAGTGCTTCTCATGACCCCATGATTCCGGGAACAGGTGAAGAGTACCCAGGGGGTCGAGGACATATTGGAGACGAGTACATTCAGTACCGCAGAGGTCATAGCAGAGATAGGAGATATAGAAATCGAAGGGATTACACCCCCTTCCACACTCAGTCAGTTAAAGAGCCAGAGATAGAGGATAAAGAGCATATCAGTTTAGACACAAAGGCCGAGATAGAGAGGACCATGGGTGACAGACGTGAGACACCCGAGGACAGGGGGAAAGGCCCCGAGATACATCTTGACAGCATGCAGGCCACGTTGAGTGACCTAGCTAGGGGACAGAGAGACCTGTTGACAATCATACAACAGATGAACCTTAGTGCACAGATGCTCCAGCATAGTATGATCACTATAGGTGCCAATGCCGCAAGAGGACCGAGTGGTTCTGGAGGACACTAGGGAGGTGGGGCCAGTGGCTCCAGTGGATCTCAGGGAGGGGCTAGTACAAACCTTTCACCATCCTGAGCTTACACATCATCTCGGAGGATTCCCCGACCTTTATATCCACAATTCCAGACAGGACAAACATTGGGACAACCTTTGGGACAACTTGGGCAGGCAGGAGGACAGTTGGGTCAGGGGTAGGTGGTGCTACAGGATCCGTTCGGGGAGTACAGGAGAGACTACTTGGCATTAGGACTGGAGTTCCATGCAGACATGAGTTTGATGGACTACTGTTCGATCAGATATCGAAACAGACCCCGGGAGGCACAGAGAGGCAACAGGCAAACTCACAACATGGATTTCATCAAGAAAGTGGGAAAACTGAACATTCCTACTTTCGATGGATCATCACGTTGCTTAGTTCAGGCATGGGTTCAGAAGCTTGACACATACTTCAAGCTTAACCCGATGACAGAGTCAGAAGCTATTAGCTTTGCCACATTGCACTTTGAGGGGGAGGCCCACGAGTGGTGGTACCATGGACTAATGACGTTGGGTCACAGTGACATTACCTCATACTTGGAGTTCACTGAGAGGTTGATGGAGAGATTTGACAGGAGAGATCCAGAGCTCCACTTCAGGGATCTTACACAGTTGAGGCAGACCGGATTAGTTGAGGCCTTCATCTCAGAGTTCCAGCGGAAGGCCGTGGCCGTATTCGATATATCCGAGCACAGATTGGTGATGTTGTTCACCGAGGCTTTGATAGAGCCCTTGAGGGGTTGGGTTAAGGCTTTCAAGCCTCATACCTTATAGGAGGCCATTGTGCGCACAAGAGACATCCTTTTCCAAACCCTTTGTACCACAAAGAGACAAGGATCAGAAGAATCCTCAAAGGGAATGGAAGGGTAAGCCCAAGCTGGATTATGACACGAGACGAGAGTTGACGAGGAAGAAGCTTTGCTTCTCTTGCAGAGACCCTTGGGTCCCAGGGCATAGATGCATGGGAAAGGGACACTTCCACTACATTGAAGTGGAATCAGGCAGTGAGGAGGGGGACGAGGATATCGGGGCACGACAGACAATGATTCAGAGGATGAGACCACTCATGAGCCAGAGTAGCAGCCGAAGAAACCTTAGATACCGACAGGGGCACAGCCCAAGGAGGAGACAAAACCTCGTAGAGAGGTGAAAGGGGGAACCATAGCCACCCTTTCAAGAGTACCTAGGTACAACACTCTCAAGCTCAAGGGCCTTGTACAGGGGTAGCGCATGACTGCTTTAGTTGATGGTGGGGCCACCCACAATTTCATAGATGCGTCCTTAGTAGCCAGGAGGGGGTTACGCACTGAGGAGTTTGAGGGATTCCACGTAGCAGTGGCAGATGGATACACGATGACATGTTTGGACATGATCCCAGACCCAGAGCTCAAACTAGGCAACTACACGTTGACAAACACTTTCTATGTAGTTGACTTGTCAGATACAGATGCAGTATTGGGGGTACAGTGGTTATATTCATTAGGGGAGATTGGGTTCAACTATCAGACATTGACCATGAGCTTCAGAGATGCCAGTGGATTGAGAGTGGTACTGAGAGGCATGTCTACAGGAGCACCACGAGTAGTATCAGCAAAACAGATGGAGAGGATCTTCCGTCACGGTGATGTGGTCTATGCAACAGAGTGTTTGATCAACACACAAAAGGATTCAGAGGGCAAAGAACAATACCATCCACAGATCAAAGAGCTTCTGAGCCAGTGTTTGGGCCGATACCACCAGGGAGACCACCAGATAGAGGATTTGAGCACACGATCGGGTTGGAGGCAGGGGCTACACCAGTGATCACTGCGCCTTATAGGCATCTCAAGAGGTTCAAGGGCGAGATTGAGAAAGCAATCAAAGAGTTGCTTGCGATGGGGCACATCAGGCCCAACACGAGTCCTTTTGCCTCTTCAGTCGTTCTGGTACCGAAGAAGGATGACACATTGCAGATGTGCATTGATTATAGAGCTCTCAACAAGAAAACGATAAAGAATAGGTACCCCATTCCTGGACGAGTTGCATGGAGCAGTTTTCTTCACCAAGATCGATCTGCAATCCGGGTATCATCAAATCAACATCAGGGAGCAGGATATAGAGAAGACTGCATTTAGATGCCACTTTGGACATTTTGAGTTCTTGGTCATGCCATTTGGGTTGATCAATGCATCGACCACTTTCTAGTCTTGCATGAACCACATCTTCAGATGACAGTTGAGGAAATACCTTTTGGTGTTCTTCGATGATATATTGATATACAACAGGATGTGCGATGAATATTTGGAGGAGGTCTTGAGCATTATGCAGGCACAGTCATTATATACCAAGGAATCCAAATGTGAGTTTGGCATGAGAGAACTATTGTACTTGGGGCATATCATCAGTGAGCAGGGAGTACAGGTTCATTAGGAGAAGATCAGGGCCATTCTGGATTGACCAACACCCAAGAACCTCATAGAGTTGAAGGGATTCTTTGGGTTATGCAATTATTATAGGCGGTTCGTCAAGGGCTTTTCACAGTTGGGAGCACCACTCACACACTTGACCAAGAAGGGTGCTTTTCATTGGATAGAGGAGTCACAACAGACATTTGATAAATGAAGGAGGTTATGAGAACATGCCTTGTTCTAGCCCTTCCAGACTTCTTGCAGCTGTTTTTCCTAGAGTGCGACGCATCACGGGTGGGGATTGGAGCAGTTTTGATGCAAGGGGGCCACCCCATTGTGATTGAGAGCAGAAAGTTCAACGAGTCGGAGAGACTCTATCCTATTTACGACAAGGAAATGCTAGCAATCATGCATGCCTTAACCAAATTCAGGCAATATCTGGTAGGCAACAGATTTGTAGTGAAGACTGATCATAACAGTTTCAAGTATTTCCTAGATCAGAAAGACCTCAGTGAGAGACAATAGAAGTGGGTCTCAAAGATCCAAGCCTTTGACTTTGACATTGAGTATGTCAAGGGAGAAAGGAATATCGTAGCAGATGCCTTGTCCAAGAGGCCAGCTGGGTGTTCGATGATGGACGTTTGTACAGATTGGAAAGCTCATTTATTGGTTGAGTACTCCAAAAAAAAATTTGCTTGTGAGGTGATGGATGGACAGGCGGTTGATGATAGATACCGGGTTCTTGATGACGTCATTTTCTACAAGGACCGGATCTACTTGGTTCCAGAATCTACCCTGAAGGGGAAAATTCTGAAGGTGTGTCATGATTCGCCTACAACAGGGCATCAGGGGTACTTCAAAACGTATAGGCAGATCAGGGAGAGATTCTCATGGAAGGGTCTCAAGGATGATGTACTGAAAGTGCACGACTTGTTAGCAGAACAAGTCCGAGTAGACACACTCTGCAGGGTTGCTACAACCTCTACCCATTCCAGAGCAGAAATGGGAGAGCATTTCTATGGATTTCATTACAGGCCTTCCTCGAGTGCAAGGCAGAGATTGTATATTTGTGGTGGTCGACAGGCTGACCAAATTTGCACATTTCTTTGCCATAGCCATAGACTACAAGGCCATACAGGTAGCAGAGTTGTTTTTTAGGGAGGTATTTCGGTTGCATGGTTTATCCAGGCAGATAGTCAGTGATAGAGATGGGCACTTCATCAACGCGTTTTGGCAGGAGCTTTTTAGGTCGACATGAACAAAGCTAGATACAAGTACCAATTACCACCCATAGACAGATGGACAGATAGAGATCGTCAACAAATGGGTGGAGGGGTATCTGAGGAACTATGTGGGGAGGCAACAACGCACATGGGTGAGATGGTTACACATGGGTGAGTATTGCTACAACACAACTTACCATATGTCTATCAGGATGTCATCGTTCAGGGCATTGTATGGATACGATGCACCCTCCTTTGTGGAGACTGTGTTTGGGGACAGTAGGGTCTCGGGGGCCAAAGAATGGGTGGAGGAGAGTCAGAGGATTCTGCAGGCAGTGAGGGAGAACTAGCAGACGACTCAGAACCAACAAAAGATCTATGCAGATCATCAGAGAGTCGAGCGTAGTTTTGAGGTAGGAGATTTGGTTTTTCTACGATTACAACCATACAGACAGTCTTCCTTGAAGAGGAGCGGAGCAAAGAAGCTGAAGCCGAAGTTTTATGGGCCATACAAAGTCATCAGGAGGATAGGCGAGGTGGCATACGAGCTAGAGCTACCAGAGGGTAGCAAGATTCGAGGACAAGCAATCTCGGGAAGGGAGGACTATGATGTCCCGTTCCCAAGATTAGGCCAACAGGGAGTGACTTAGTAGTCTATGTGTTCTTGTAGACTATAGTCAGGCAGAAAACAGGGAACAAAGGGAGAAATAAGGGTGATTTGGTGGCTAAACGATGAATTAAGCCAAAAAGCATAGGAAAAGTCACTTAAGCCTAAGTCAATGAAGAATTAGAACGAAAAGGTGCTAAAGGGGGACTTAATTAATTAGTTACTCACCTTAGGAGGAAAAGCGCCTAGCTTAAGTGAGGTCAATGGTGAATTAGATCGTGAAGAGTATAAAGGGAGGAATTCGACCTAATTCCTCATTATGCATTGTTATGATTTGATGTTGAGGTTCCCAGAGGAGGAAGAGATTCGACTTCTACTGTTTTGTGGATTTCTGGAGGAAACCACCATCATTGATCGATTTCGGTGTTGAGAGACACATCCTAGCCCATCGGAGATACCATTATTTCACCGTGCTATTCAGGAGTATCAAGTTTGCAGTGTGCGCAACTTAGCTAGTGAGGGCGCAAGGTCAGATAGAGGGTTTGTGTAGCTGCACGAGATCAGAGTTCGGATTGCAGTTTCCTTTCGACCCAGTTGAGATCCAGCCAGGGCGCATTGATTGAGCCACCTACCATCAGATTTAGACGGTGGAATCCTTCAGAGCGCATCATTCAGCCATCTAGGGCACAACTCTTGTGGAAGGACAATTGGGATCATAGACGGAGCATCATAGCAGATCTGGGGAAACCCTTCTGACCCAGTTCCGCATTTGCCGTGGTGAACATTTTGAGTCCTATATCAGACGATTCCGTTGGTGGAATCATTTGGGAGCATCGAGAGGGTCCTGGAGGTGCGCAGACCCCCAGGGGATGAGATCTAGAGCATCAGAGGACATATCTTCCATCCGACAGTAACCAAGTTTAGTCTAGAGGCCAGGGCGCTTCTATTGGGACAGTTTCCAGCTCATTCCGACGGGTATAGCCTTCTGGACGAGTTTTCTAGTTTGTAGCGGTTACCGTGCTTCTCCGGAGCCGTCGATTTTGCCGATCTATCCGTGCATGCATCAGATCTGCCTTCATCTTCTAATCACGAGTATTTTATGTTATTTTCTTGTATTCCAGTGAGGATCCATGAGATCTAACTGACGACTATCTTCTATATTTCCAGTATTTCATTGTATTTCCCTGCTTAAGTCTCATAATACATATTATTGGGTGGTTGTTGTTCCTTATTTCTGCATGCATCATATATATATACTGTTTAAACCATAATGTATAACATGCACATGCAACAACCACAAACATCTCAAGCACATAACTAAAACGCATCCAGAAACCCCTAGAGTATCAGATCTGTGAAACAAAACACTAGATCCGTAGTAGATATCCAGATCAGCTGGATCAGGGATATTTCACATAATGCCCGAATTCCCCACACACATAACATTGAACATGTGAGAGATCCTTCTTCGACCTACCACTTGTGGCTCCTCTAGAAACTGATCCTCTCCTGCCTCTGGGTCCCCTCTTGGAGGTGAGAGAGAGATTCTCCTCCTCTTCTTCCTCATCTACATCCCTGTCTCTTCTAATTTCTTCTTGGAAACAGTCATTCCACAACCTATCCTAGTCTGGCAAGTTTTCTCTGGCCACTATTTCAATAAAGGGGTCCCACTCCTTTGGGAAGCCTCTCAAGGCTGATCTAACCATCTCTGCTGGGGAGATATTTACTCCTACTGCTAGAAGCTCATCTAATAATTGTTTCACCTTGGTGAGATAGGTTGCAACACTTTCCCCTTTAGTCATCCTTGTGTGCTGAAGTCTCTCCTTGAGAGCCATGATTCTGCTCTCATGCTTAGCCTCAAACAGTCACTTTAGATGTGACCACATCTCATGGGATGTTTGCTTCTCACCAATATTGGCTATGAGGTGATCCTTCACCCCATCTAGGAGAATCCTTTGAGCTCTGATCTCAAGAGCATAATGCAGTTCTTTGTCCTTAGGATTAGTGGGGATTGTGGCAACCTTCTCAACAATACCCCATACGTTGCTTTCTTGAAGAGCATTCTTCATTCGGTACTTCCACTGTACATAATTGGAAGCACCATCCAATCTGTCTTCATATCTGAGATTTGTAGCCATACTGGGCCAGCTGCAACTTGCTCCCTTTTAGACTGAACAGGTTGGCCCTTCACAAGTCCTTCTTCAATTTGGAGGGGTCGTAGACCCTACAACACGCTTTCTCAAGGTCAAAGATTGACCATTCTGATGAAAGAAGCTTGACTTGGCTAACAAGGGTTCTTTGACAGCTGGGTCGACTTTCCCTTCCTTGTCCCTAGAGCACAAAGCTTCAACAACTCTTTTGGGGTTGTCAGAGGTTTGGCTCTGATACCATGTAAACTTTATACCATAAACTTATAGATAAACCAACAAACACAGGAGTTATCAGATCTGATTAGTAGGCGGGAAAACACACATTTTATGCTATAATCATTAACAATGAAATACTTAGAGCAACCACACAAAAGATACGAGCACAAATATTTCTGGAAACCCCACTCCTCTGAGGAAAATCTTATTAAATAGGTCTGAATACATACAAAAAATGTTACAGTTATACTAGCTAAGGAGGTCGTATAGCCTATATGGCTCCATACAGTCACGGGTCTCTTGTCTGGCGGCCGTACAGTCACGGGTCTCTTGTCTGGCGGCCGTACAGTCACGAGTCTCGTCTTGACTTAATCTCATGTTGACTTAAGTGATCCCCACCAACATTAAGTTGTCTAGACATAATGGGGACCCCCTTTCACACTACTAGACACCCCTAGTGTGAAGGTACTTGCCCGAACTACAAACTCTAACAAGAAGTACTCGAAGAGTAATAAGGCGATTCATCTTCGATAGTGAATGTTTCCCTACACGTTTACCACTCTAACATTATGGATGTTAGGGGCGACCAAAGCAGAAAAAGTGAAATGCAATTAGACTTAGGGTTTTCCTTTTATGTTTAAATCTTTTAATAAAAAAGAAAAATGAATTTAATAAAGAAAACAATGAATTTAATTATAAAATCGTCATGCAAATCGATTTGGTTTGTTGGCATTCAAATCAGAAAATGATTTCTACAAATTGAAATGATTTTCGTCCTTTGTATGAAAATTGCCGAATTTCGAACTTCAATGCTGAAAGTTGGCGAAGCTTGTTTGTTGTTACTGAGATTATGCTCATACGAAATACGAAATGCTATTGTAAATAGAGCCCATTTCTCTAAAATAGAAATGGTGGGAGGGTGTCCAAACAACAAACTCAACTCCAAGGTGGCAAAGTCCAAACAATGAACAACAAATTGAGCTCCAAACAACAATTTTCACCTTCAAACAACAATGGTCGAGCTCCAAACAACAATTTTCACCTCCAAACAACAATAACTGAGTTCCAAACAATCGACAAGTTCCAATCTCTAAGCTCCAAAAACCAAACGAAGGTATAGACAACAAAATGTAAATGGAAAAAAGGGAGGGGTTGTTTATATAAGAGTTCCATAGAGTTAGGCATTTGAAAAATTGTATTATTGGCCAAACCAGGCCCTTATGGGCCCACGTTTGGCCAATTTTGTGCCAAAACAAGCCTGTTTTGGTGCCCTTTTTGGGTTGTTGTACATGCAGATGCCTAGACATTCCTGATTTTATTGAGGGATGTCCCTGAACCACCCTGATTTTGGGCAGGGATAGCCTAGGGATGGGGCGGATGTCCCTAATAACATCTCCAACCAATTGGGGACATCCCAGAGCATAGTTACCAGAAGCGCCCCCCCCACTCCGAAGCTTTGAAGCTCGCT
>JASDQU010410287.1:0-10416 GCA_032191745.1 Picea mariana | reverse complement strand
AATTTTCTCCTGCGGAAGAAAAGATTTGTGAATCTTTCAAAGATTTGAAAGAGTTTCACGGTTTCTTCATGATCTGCTATAGTCTTTGACAGATTTGAGTTATTTTCAAAAATCTTTAAACGATTCAGCCTTCTGCTTGAATCTTTAATGAATTGAAGCGAAATCTTCAAGTTCTTTAAACTTCTTTCTTTCTGCAGTTGTTCTACGTCAATCTTTGACGGTTCTTTGAGAAAATTGTGCAGGTTTCTTCTTCTGCGATCTCTGCTTCCTCCGCTAGCCTATCACGGCAATCTTTAAAGAGTATTGCAGACAGCTTTCCAAACCTTGTGAAAAGTCTGTGACGCGTGCTCTCAAGATCTGTGAGGCTCTACGCTGAGAGGATCGAGTTGCTCTCCCGACTGTGTGAAGAGGCTTACTGTTGTAGCTCTGATACCATGATAAATTGTGAAGGAGAGAGAAATGTAGAGAGAAAAGAATAGTATATTCAAATGTATGAAGAAATACAGAACAGAACTAAAGAGATGTTACAATGTAAGATGGTTGAGCTATATATGCTCAAGCAAACAAAAATAGAAAGTACAACTGTCCAATACAGATGGCAGTGTACGGTCATACTGTTGAGGGTACAATATATTTAACAGAGACTGGGTGCAGAAATTTTCAAATTTTTCACGCCTAGATGACACAATACAACTCTGAGATTTTCAAGAAGAGGGCATTTTGCTGCAAGCTGTTCCAGCATATCATCAGTGATATGGAAATATGATAGATAACAGGTTCTAAGGTATCTGAAACCGGAAAAATACGAGGGTAGTTTAATATGAAAACACTTGAGTTCCAAAAATGTGAGGGAGTCGCAGGAAAACAGAGAAGTTGGAAGATGCACAGAACTTGGAACATGCAGTGAACTGCCAGCCTTTTTAAAAGTGATTTGTTTCACTCTCCTTACAGATGCAGCACGAACCAATTTCCAAATCAAGTCGTCAATGTTTCTTTCCTCTGACCAATAACAACAAATGAATGAAATTTCCAAACTTTCAAGTTCTGCGTGATGAAAGCACATGATGTTATTAATTACTTTTTTATTGAAGTCGGCATTGGAAAACTTGAGATGGGGTAACAAAGTCCAGAGGGATCGCCATCTGCGTGAAAGAATAGAACATCGTACTGCATCTCTTAATGGAAGCTTTGACAGAATATGAAAGCACAGTAAATCATCATCCAATGCACTCAGTATGTCCCTTGCCATGGCCAATAACACAAGCTTTAACGCAAGCAAGTTTTGGGAGACAGAATGAAGTTCTAATTACAAATCTGTTAGTTAAACCATTTCCAAATCAATTTGCCGATGCAGCACGAGCCCATTTCTCAGTATTACTTCTTTCTGCGGAGCTTCAGACAAACAGATAAAATGCTGGACGAGGACTGGAGTTTATAGTTACAACCTCCTCTTCATGGTGACAATGTGGATTATAGGACTACTCTAATTTTCTAATTTTATAGAGCAAACTTCTCTTCTCTGTTGAAAATCATAAAATTATCTGAATATAAGTTAAGATTTTATAAGGATTTTAAGATTATGCTAGGGTTTCGGCCGTTTTAAGAGTTTGTATGGGGTTGTGGACCTTTATTATGGGGTAACTTGTTGAAAATAATAAAATGTAGTCAAATAGCTGAGGGTTCCTTTATTAAAAAACAATGGATTTCATATATCAATTTTATTATTAAGTTATAATTTTAAGGATTTTAAGATTATGGTAATAGGGTTTTGGTTATTATTAAGTTATAATTATAAGGATTTTAGGATTATGGTAATAGGGTTTTGACTATTTAATAGTGTGTATGGCTCCTTATTCCAAAAACAATGGGTCAAATATATCAATTTTATTATTAAATTACAATCATAAGAATTTTAAGATTATGCTAGGGTTTCCGCCTTTTAAGAGTTTGTATGGCTTCTTGAATATTTATTAGCCAGTTTGTGGACTTTGTAAGGGTTTGTAAGTATTTACTATGGTAGATCTATGTTAAAATTGAATCTATCAAGCATCCATTTATTTTTATTTTTATTATTGTTGTTTTTTAAATCAAGTTGACTTTATTTTTATTAATGAAGTGGACTTTATTTTTTTAATTAATTAAGGAGTTGTCTAATTCTTCTCTTTTTTTCTCTCCAATATCCCAAAAAAAATGCCCAGAAAAAAAGGAAAAAAACTTAGAATAAGACATTAATTAAGGGATCACATAACCTTTCATCACACACTAACACTTCAATGGGTTGTAAAGCAACTAGCTACAATTAAAGCCAAATTTATTTATTATTTCATTCTACTTTTTATTATTTTTTTTATTATTGTTGTTTTTTAAATGAAAATGAATTTATTTTTATAAATTAAGGAGAGTTTGTTTTTTTAATTAATTAAGAAAATTGGTAAGAATTTTATCCAAAATTATAATTCTTGGATTGATAAGAACTTTGACTATAAAACTACTTATAAATTAAAGAGAATTTGTTTTTTTAATTAATTAAAAAAACTTGTAAGAACTTTATCCAAAATTATAATTATTGGATTGATAAGAACTTTGACTATAAAACTACTCAATAGAATGGTAAGAGTTCTACACCCCCACCAAATAGGGACTTTATAGGTTTTAATTTGTTGAAGAATACCAAAACTCTAAGAGACAATATTGGTGTAGTCTTGGAATTTTATAAGACCAAGAAACTTTCTTTTGTTACAAGTGACATGGGAGCCAATGTTAATTCTAATTGCAACAATGTTACTTTCTATCATTGGTGTTTATCTTGGTTAAGAAATAAGTAGACACAGATGTTAAATGTGGCAACAATAGTGATGTCTCTAATATCATCATGGAATCATATCATTTTTCTACTTATCAAGTTGATTCAGATCAAAAATATCATGAAGGAATCTATGAAACTTTGCAATTCCAAGATCAAATATACTTTTATGGTGATCTCATTTATGACACTAATATGGATTGTCATGAGAATGAAGGGGAGAGATTAAGACTTTACCCCATGAACTGTGTGAATAGTGAATGTAAATTTGGGTATGATGTCCAAATTGAAAGAGAAAATTGAGTAGCTTCAATATATGTAATAATTATCATTACTACTACTCAATTTCATCTTCTGCAAGATACAAAAAGGATACAAAGTTGTTCAAGAGTTGCATAGTGAACAGTGAGGAGAATCATATACTGGTAGTAAGGAAGATGAAATAAGTACTATTTATGTGCAACAAAGTCAAAGTCTACTCCGAATTGGATCCTTGTCAAACCTCTTGTAAATTTTGTAATAAACATGTAATTGTTTATTTTATTTTATTTTCTCTTTTTGGCCAGAATAGAAGGGGAAATGAACCTTTGTGAGGGTTAGCCTTCCAAAGGCACCCCATTAAAAGAAATGAAGGTTGTAGTGAAAAATAAAGGATATGCAAGGAGAACTAGGGAGGGCGGTAGCAAAAATGAGAGCTCAAAGAGGGAAACCAATTTGAATATCAATGACGAAAGCATCAAGGAGCCTATCCACAATGAGCAAAGGTGCCTTTGAGTCATGGACATATGCAATTTTGTATTTTCAGTGAGTAAAAATACACAAAATATATGTATAGGTCACCCCTATGTATTTTTCTCCCGAGCTTAATTAAGATGCCCATTAAGTGTTGCAATCTATGTGAAATTGTTTCAATTTAGTGGATTTGGTGTGGGTTCATTAATTTTTAGTTTTCTCGAACGCTCTGTTATGGGTGTGGTATTTCTTAATGTGTTGGGAATGATTATTAATCGTTGGATCATTGCATGATAGAAATAATAATCTTAGCCTATAAACACAGTTCGTAAATCAATATGATCATGCCTTATATATCTTGGAGAAAACAACGATATATTTTATTCCTTTTTTGGTAAAACGTTATGACCATCACAAGCCTTGGAGCATTGTCAACACCGAGCAAGCTCAAAATAAAAAATATTGTTAATGTCTTTTGGGATAGAGTAGTGTTTAGGATAAGTACACCTACTGTGTGTACGCAAACTAGTGCTATGGAAAATCACACAATATATATCAAAAAAAATTGTGGAAAGCATAAATTGCCTCAACCTCAAATTTTGTCTTCACTAAAACATATTAATGTTTTAAAGGAAAATCATTGATTACATAAGATAATCAAGAGTGTTTTCATAAAGACACCATTTTATCTGCCTCTCATTTGAAAATAAAGGAGAAATTACAAAATAGTATCCCCATGCCTTTAGCTAGAGCCTTGATCATCCTTGTAAACCAAAATTAATTCACCTTCTATTAGATCACATGCTTTCTTTGCATATATCTATGCTTCATTTTTATGTTCTCTAAAGATTCTATTTATGTGGATGGGGAGAAATTTGTGTAGCACATCCTTTTCTCTATCCATAATGTGAGAGAGACCAAGATGCGTGCATTAATTCATGTTGTTCATCTAGTTGCATACAACCCTAGAATTCAATATTATAACCATTAGCAAGGAGACTTCAAGTTCAAGGGAAATAGAAAGGATGGCACATAAACCCATAGCTTCTACATATTTATTTGTATTAATCCATGTCCCTCATTGAAAAGACACATAATGATTTCCCAAGTGAATAAAGACACCATCCCTATTTTTCTCTAAATTTCCTTGTGATTCCTTGTTGCAAAAATAGTAATCCCTATCATGGTTGATCTCTTAGAGGAAGGATGGATTGGATTTTTGAAATCTTGTTGACATTGAGAACTTAATTTGTATAATATGTCTAGCGAGGTGGGTTTTTTTATCCATAAATATAACTTCATTTTGTGTTATCAAAAGTGCATATATCATGTGTAAGGGAAGTGGGAAAAGGGATTTATGGGTAATCTAAGCATAAAACTATGAATTCCAAGATTCTTCTAAGGAATCCCCATCTCAAGGGGGGACAATAAATTAGGGATATAGATGCATTTCATACCTCCTTTGAAAAATGACTAGATGCCAATAGATGATAAACTAATTATACATTCTCCCTACATAAAAAAACACATATTCAGGCCTTCCTTGCCCCTCATAAGGAGGTTGTCCCAAATTAGAGTGCAATTGCATAGAGAAAGCCAAGAAATTTTATTTTTTTCAGAGGAACCTACAATTTCCAAATACCACTCCACGACCAAGGAGGATTTTCATCTCCAACCTACATGGCTATGGTATTCTATTCCATTTTCAATTTATAGAAGCTACCTTAAATGTTTATAGCCTAGATAAGTTTTTTATTTCCATCTAGCAAGGTAAGATCATTGGATATTAATGTCTGACTAAATTGATTCCATATATCTATGTATAGATCATTTCAGTCCCAAATCCATAATTGATTTTCATCGCAAATTCCAATGGGATCATAGGCATCTACCAAAAAATGTCAACCTTATTTCATTAACACCTTTATCATATCGTGTGGACAGTGATGGCCTACTGGAATGCCAAAAAAAATATCTCTACCTACTATAACATCATGCTCATTGCTTGGAACCCATGCCAACTGGGTTCCAACCATGTCAAAACTCATAATAATAGCCTTACAAAACATTAAACCACATGAATATTTCTTGGGGGAGGATCCAATCCAACTAGTGATTGATTGTGGGTGCATTTATCTCATGACCATACACTAATACAAAATCCCTTTTTTTATTATTAGGTGGCATGCCCCTTTGCAGCTAATATCGTGGAGAATAGTTGTAAGTATTTCAACCCCCAACCAATAGTATACTTTGGGCACAAGATGGATTCCCTTTTGATGAGGGGTATGTGTTTATAATTCTTATCACTAGACCACAATAAATGAAGGCAGAACTTCTTGATTTTTCTTGAGCATCATTTTTGGGATATAAACCAAAGAGAGATAATATATCAGAATTTCCTACAACACACTATTTAGGAGTACTAATCTACCTACCATTGAGATCCATCTATTAAACTAGAGGGAGAATATTTTCTTTAATTTTTCATATAACCATAGAAAATCTTGGTAGTTATAATCTTTTCACTTCAACAAGAAATTGAGATATTTTATGCATTCCTTAGTGGATCCCAAAGATAAGGGGAGGAACTTAAGGATTAAATATAGGATGTCTTGGGGGACATGAAAGAAGTATATAGAGGATTTCATGTGGTTTATTTCCATTTTGGTAGTATAGGAGAATAGTCTTAAGATGTTTTCCAAACATTTAGCTTTGCATATTGTGGTCCCAAATATCAGGATCTCATCAAAAAATAGGATACGAGAGATGTGAAGGTTAGGAATGATCCTGACTCCTTTTGTAATGTTCCCCACTATCAAAGTCATAAAAAAAAATTGATACTATTAATTTAAATGCAATACACCATGATTAAAACGTCCATACATCTAATGAAATTAATTTAAACATGAATGAAATTTATTAAAATCATATTCAGAAACATATTATTATTTCTCAAACTCAGAGTAAGCACACAAATATTAAAACCCATAATAACTTGCAATGCATTGAGGATTTAACAGGAATTTAGAAGCATTATGAATTTCAACCAAATATACATACACACAGCAGTATATAAATTCACTCAAGAGTGGATTATATGCACAGCAAATAAATCCCATAATTAAAAAAATGTAACAGAGATAAACACTTATATTTTAAACAAAATATGCAAGTGGTTGTAGGGGACGGTTGTTCCACCCAACGATAGATTTTATGATCCAATTATTAGCAGTAAATCACCCTGACCTAGGGATACAAATCCATGAGAAAGGGTGTCTCTCCATTGTCCACTCACATCCCAATACAACCCACAACAAGTTAATTTTTCTACATCCATCTAAATTTCTGTAGCGCATATACCATTCTCAATCCTTTTCATTTTGTGGTAGTATAATTTTTTTTTGTTATTGATAGTTTCCTCCTTGTAAAGGTAATTGGATGATCTATGTCTCATTCCCCTGGTTGAGATAGTATTGAACCGAAATCTATGGAGAACGCATCCACATGAACATGGAACTCCTTCTTGCAATATGGGAAGATCAAAATTGGCATGGTCACTAATTTATTTTTCAATATTTCCAAACCCTTCTCACATTTATCATTCCATTAGAACTTCAATTGTTTCTTCTACAACTTCTCCATAGGTATTGTAATCTGCGAATAACCCTTAATGAACTTCCTTTAATAACCGGTATGACCTAGGGTTTCTCTCAATTGTATAAATGATGTGGGTGGTTGTAAATCTAAAATCACTGCAATCTTGGTAGGATCCACTAATAATCCATTCTTACATACCACATGGCCCAAAAAAATGCCAAAAGGTGCACATGAAATACATTTATTTAAATTCAGTGAAATATGACATTCTTTACACATATCCAACATTATCCTGAGTACTTCTATGTGATCTTTCAATAAACTAAACACGGTACAATCATCTAAGTACACTTCAAGGAACTTATGAATAAATTCTTTGAAAGTTACAACAACAACTCTTGAAAAAATTGCAGATGCATTCTTCAGTCCAAAGGGAATCATTGTGTATTGATAGCCTCCCCACTCTATTGCAAAAGTAGTCTTATACTTATCTTCCTGCATGATCTCTATCTGATGATATCCTAAGAATCCATATGTGAAAAAATAGTCCTCATGCCCTCCTACATTCTCTATTACTTTATCTTTGAAAGGTGTTGAAAATGGATCATGCATACATGACTCATTTATGTTCCTCATGTCTACACAAATATTTATTCTCCCTATTTTCTTATCTTGTACCACCATTGGACTTATCCATTCTAATTCCACCATTGGTTCAATAATCCCTGTGTCCAACATTCGGTTTATCTTTGCTTTCTTTCTCTTTATATTTCAGATTTAACCTGTAGGATCTTTGTCTCACTAGCTTAGAATCCAGATTCAAAGGGATATTCATATCTCCTAACTCACTAGATATCCCATTCATATCTAAGAATGTATTTGGGAGTAGATATATATACTCATGTAGTAAATCTGCATTATTCTCCACAGTTTCATCATTCCAATAATCTCCTATTTGCTCAAAATTTGGTTTTTTTGTTGTCCCAATATTCACCTTCTGTGTCTTTATTGGTTGTGTGCATGAAGAAAATTTCCCCTCCAGATAATGGATTTGGTGCTCCAGTCACCAAATACTGCGCAAATGTTGGGCATTCGTCCTTATGGTGGCCTTCAGTCCTACACTTAGTACACCATACTTGTTCCCACTTCTCCTTCCCTTTTGTAAGCATCTCTAATTGAATGGTCAAGGAAGCTAGTTGTGTCTCAACTTGCACCATCCCCCACCATCTCTGACAGGAGATGCTTCCAGCTTCATTGCAATCTCCAAATATTCAAGCTGCAACGCAACCTTCTATTGTATCAATGACCAACAAATGTGTGGTAGTAATCCTACAATAAACCATTCTTGGTGCTATTGATCAGGAATTTGAAATGTCATCCTACCCATCAAATCCTTAAATCTTTTATCATAGTCCCAAATAGATTTAGTTTGCACCTGTTTGATTTCTTTCAACTTTGTAATGTACTGCAACTAAGATTTCGGTTTCTTGAACTCTTTCAACAATGCTTTTCTAATCTATGCTAAATTCCTTGCTTGACCTGTAAGTGTGGTACTCTACAGTTTCATATACCATAATAATGCATGGCCTTTAAATGTTGTTTTCGAATCCACAATATTTACATCCTTGTCCCAGACATTCTTCGTGTCCCAAATTGTTTCACATATGAATAGATGTTGTTCTGGCCCTCTGACCCCACTCCCTGGAACTCAGGTAGTCTCAATGTGGTATCTAACCCTGCCATGTTGGTTTGTGTCGTACCTCCCCTTGGCGATGTTGGTTGAATCTGACTCAACGCACTTCCACTACTCTGTCTCGGCGCACTACTTCCATTGATATGATCACTACTATTCTGACTTTATCTGCTACTTATGAGTGCTTTTGACAAATATTCAACTATTACTTTTGATCTAGGTGACACACACGGGGTAGTGGAATTGACACGGGATCCCGCCTAAGTAGGACTTATTGGTTCTTATATTATTGGTTTGAACTAAGAATCCTCTTTCTCTCCTTCTACGTTCATTATTTCTATGATATGGACTATTGCACGGGGTTCTTTCCTCTCAAAATCACTACGCAACTCTCTCTTCTCAACCCCATTCTTTAACCTCTTGTATCTTCCTCCATTGTGCAACACTACAAAATTGTCTTCTTCTTCCCATACACCTCCTTCGATTCTCTACATCCTTAGTCCCTCCCTTTCCTATGTTTAGACTGTCCTCTAGTCATTCCCTAGTTCCCCTATGTGCACGAAATCCCTTAGTAGTTATATTCCATCGTCATCACACACTTGTCGCACAACAACATATTTATCCAAGTACTCAATGATTTCATAAACCTTCCACGCCAACCATTGAAGAAATCTCTTTCTACAACACTGTATGATTGGATAGAATCCACTGCAAATTTTGTAATATAACCTCCCAATATATTGTCCAACCAAAAATCAATTGCATGAGAAGTCTTATTACTTACAGAATTCAATTTCTCATCCGAGGGTTTCTATTCTATTTTTGAGTGAATTTGTGTTCCTTCCCTTCTATCCATTCGATAATCTCTTTCTTATTCGGCCTCCAAAACATTTCCTCAATCACAGATTATGGGTCATGGAAATGGAACCATTTGTTGGTGTGTCGTTGTAATACCCTAGGTTCAAGTTATCTAACCAAAAAAACCCTTTAGACACTGGCCCTTTCAACATCATACAAGTGAAGTCTCACCCGAGGCATCTATTCATGTTGCAGGAACTAAGTTTCTACAAGAATGAGGGGATGGGAGGTGATCATCATACTCATTATTACTTATGTACTTTGTGTGCAAGATCTTGTGTCTCTTTCCCTTAGTTAATTGGTAAATTCAGTTATACAACACTATTATACTGTAAATTGCAACATAAACTATTCACTGTAACATTCAAAATTATTGCACATCACTTATCTAGAAAATAGATCTAGATCTAGATATGCATAAATAGAACATCCATGAGCAGTCACACAAAAATACATTCAGACACAGAGTTTAGCATGGTTCACCCAACTTTGCGCTATGTCCACAACTGTTGGCTTCTTTATTATTCTTTGTGTAATCATATCAGGTTTGCGCACTATGCTTACAATAGATATATCATGTTATCTTTATCCATCTTAACTAGTCTCTTTGTAATGAAATCCTCTCTGTGCAATGCAAGATACCAAATATATAAAATATGAAGAACAGAAACGAAATGCTAGAAATGACAGAATAACAGTAAAATATCCAGCATAATCTTCACAATACACA
>JASDQU010410283.1:0-10504 GCA_032191745.1 Picea mariana | reverse complement strand
TGTTCATGACAATAGGTTGCCTTTCGAATAGCGCCTTCTAGAGTCTTTGGCTCATCAAATTCAATTTTGTTCCGATAGTCCTTAGGTAGTCCACTAATGAAGCGTTGCACCTTTTCCTTTTTCGCTTTTATATAGGGTACATACCTCAACAAATCGAGGAATTTGTTGACATATTCTTCTATAGTGAGTTGTCCCAGTTTGAGTTCATAAAACTCTTTAGTCTTTTCGTTGAAATATTTTTCCGACAGATACTTCTTCCAGAAGTACTTCTCAAACTGTTCCCAAGACAGGTCCTCTTCATGAACCCCTTTCACATTCTTAAGGTATTCCCACCAAATGGAAGCCTTTCTGTTCAAGTTGAAGGTGGCCACTCGGGCCTTCATATTTTCTGAAAAGTCGTGGACTTTGAAATACTTCTTTAGTTCAAGCAGCTAGGCCTCTGCTTCCTCTCCCTTCTTTATTTCACCATCGAAGGAGGGTGGTTTGGCTTTTCTAAATTCTTCGAATTTATGACCTTTGGAAGACTTTTGATTCTTATGTTTCCTTCGGGAATAGGAACTGGTTCTGCTGCTAGAAGAGCCCTTTGAATCGCCAGCTTCCTTCTCAGGGGAATCATCCAACGCTTGTCTTTTACCTCTGGGGTGGACCTTTTTCGAGGTGCTCCTCTTAGTGTGGCCACTGATATGACCATGTTTCTGAGTTTTTGGTTCATGCTGCATTTGTCTTTGTAGATCGGATAAACTTTGCAGTAAAACTATGTTAATTTCTGTTTGCTTTTCTTGTTCTTTCATCATCCTTTCATTGTCATCCTTGCGGCTTTGTAATTCGACCATGAGACTCCTCACAGTCTCAGCTAGATATGGAGGGGTCCCTACTGCCCTCCTTTCGTCAGACTCTTCGTCTCTATTGTGGGACCCTTCCCCCACTTCATGGTGAGTCACCATATTATGCGATGATAATTTCCCGTGGTTGATCTTCCGCTTGTGTGCAAAAGGGAAAAACGTTGGTTGTTAGTCAATATTTATATTTATTTATAACCAGTACATAATTCATATTTTCACATGTACACACACCATAGGGGTTTTTCATTCTTAGCTTCGTCTTTTGATTAGGAAGGTTAAGACAGGGGGGGGTTACTCTTTTTAGGAGTGTTCCGAATGGAGCTTCTGCACAACTCGTTCATGAGCCCAAGTAGGCCAAGTGTTGTAACCATGCTCTGATACCAATTTGTCAGACACTCACTATGGCATAATAAATTTTTTTCCTTTTCTCGAGGGACAGAATCCCTGAAATCCTACGGGGCTTAGCACAGGCTAGCTCTTCCCTTTTTCCACCTTCATGCAATCGTTGATCATGATCATAGGCCAAACAACTAGGCGCCTCTTCGCATTTCGCGACTCGGCGATATAAGCGGGTCGAGTCCTTCGACTCTGCAAACCCCAAAACGTCTTAATGCCGAAAAAGGTTTCGATCAGCAATTAGCCCCCTGGGCTATGATTTGGCCCATATGACCACTTCTCATAAGACCGCAGTCTTATTCCCTTTGGGACTTATCAGTACGAGAGTCCGACTTCCTGTCAACGGGACTCCCGAATTCTCGATTTCTGATCTCCCAAAATGGCCTTTGTCACATTAGCCCTCTTGGCTATGCCCTGATCCAGGTGACCACTCCTCATAAAACCTCCGTCCTATTTCTTTTGGGATTTGAATACAAGAGCCCGACCTCTTATCAACAGGACTCCCAAATTCCCAATTTCTAAAATCCCGATGGACTCTTCCTTTTAGGATTTTCCCGAAATCCTAGATTCCTGCCACATGTCCTCCCTCAGATGGACGGTCCTCCTCATTTCATGATTTCACGACTTGCGACCCCCAATGACACAAATCCTCTATCAATTCAAATCCCCGGTATCTGAAATATCGATGGGCTCTCGATCTCTGCCACGTGTCCTCCATGGATGGACGGTCCGGGTTGTTTCGGGACTTTGCCAAGTGCCAGATCAAAATGCTCACCTTCCTCTTTTGTTTCTCGATGTCTGAATCCCTGAAATGGGTGATCTTGCGACACATGTCCTCCCTAAATCGGATGGTCCAAATCTATTTCGGGACTTCCACCCTGGAGTGTCCCGATCTCTTGTCCTCGAGACCTCCGAAATTCCGAAGTCTGAAATCCTAAGATGGGTGATCTTGCGACACGTGGCCTCCCTTAATCGAACGGTCCAGATCTATTTCGGGACTTCCACCATGGAGTGTCCCAATCTCTTGTCAACGAGACCTCCAAAATCCTGAAGTCCGAGATCTCGAGATGGGTAATCTCGCAACACGTGGCCTCCCTTAATCAGACGGTCCAAATCTATTTCGGGACTTCCACCATGGAGCGTCCCGATCTCTTGTCAACGAGACCTCCGAAATCCCTAAGTCCAAGATCTTGAGATGGGTGATCTCGTGACATGTGGCCTCCCTTAATCGGACGGTGCAGATCTATTTCGGGACTTTCATTGTGAAGTTTCTCGACCTCTCGTCATTAGGACTTCCAAAATCCCGAAGTCTGAAACCCTGATACCAACTCCTCTTTCGGGACTTTCGCCTATATTCAAAAGGGCTTAACCCTCATGCATCTCTTGACAGATCCAACAGCTGTCAGGTTTTCTAACTAAGATCTGATGGTTCAGATCTATCCCGCATGGTGCACTCTCTCACTGCTCCTTAGACGTGGAAAAACCAACAGTCCAGATACTCCCACGGACCTTGGGGATCTATGGTCCCAATTTCTTCGCTACTCACGAAGATAAGGGAAAAGGGTTAAGGCATTTAATGCCCTTGTTTCTTCCTCCAATCTAACGGTCGTGAATGACCACAGATCTTCCGACAGGATCTCGTCCGTCGAGCAATACTTATCCCTACGCTGCCATTTCAGGATTTCAAGAGGATCATTCTTCCTCGTACAGGGTTACTAAGACTTGTGCCTTCAAATCCTTTTCCAAGTTCTTGGTGAGCTTTCCAAGAAGGGTGTCTCTATGGGGAGATCTATCCAGGGTATTACTTGAGACGGATAAGGGTATAGATTTCCCGAGAACAAACTTGAACTCTGAATTAGATTGGTATGCATATAAATAGCGATTTATAAAACATAAGCCATATGTGGTCTTTCCATTATAAGCATGCAACCACCATTTCTGGTCAAAACACCACACAGACAGTCTTATACTCAAACCATTCATAAATTGCATAGACTATGAGCATACCTATCGGCATATAAACTTCAAGATACAAGATATAAAACACTTGTTAGAAATAACTCCAGGTGTGATTGCAACTGCTGAGAGGGATGCTCGTTTCCACCCAACCGTAGGCTCAGCGACTCCCAACGGATTTACCACTAGCCACCCCCGAGCTGAGACCACGATGCTCCGAGACTGAGTCTCTGTTTGCTAGTGACCGAGAACAAAGATTACTCTCCTTCTTCTCTGCTATCACTCACTCTATATTTTTCCATAGTTTTTCCCTCCTTCTTTCCCTCATGTCTGCCCCCTTGATCGCCCACTCTTCCTACCTTTTCTCCTTTCAGCGAGGTTGTGTGTGGCACGATTTTCGTCGTTGTGGTCAGGTCTGAGGACTCTACAGATGGTCAGTTCACCCCCATCCTTCATTACTCATGAGGAGCCATTTACCTACCAACCTGGCGAGTCATTTAATTCGGGGCCAACGAGCCGCTCTTGGTTCTCTGGGCCAGTGAACTCCAAATACGGTATTGGTTTCGGTGGAAGTTAACGCCACCTTTCCAAGTGCCTTCCACCACCTTTCTTCAGCCATCGTGGTCTCTTTTTCAGCACATCCCCCTCTCAGCAGTCCTGCAATATATATATTTATAATATCATTCCCATTCATTGACCTTTTTCACAAGGTCCATTCACATTTCTAAGTTTTCCACAATACTTGGCTAGTATAGTTATTTTACAGACTGGGGGAAACAGGGTGTTACAGTCATGGAGAACGTTTTCGTCGGAGATGATTGCTCCCCTGGAGAGAGTCAAATCTACACAGATCTATTTAAAGAATTCCACAACGTTTTTTCATGGTCTTACGAGGATATGCCAAGCATCAATCCAAAAATAGTCGAACATGAAATCACAACTTATCCAGATGCCAAGCCTGTCCAGTAGAAGCTTCGTCCAGTTAACCCCAGAAAAGCAGCAGCCATTAAGGTCGAAGTTGAGAAACTACTAAAAGCCAGTTTTATCTATCCTATCCTTTTGACCCAATGGGTATCAAACCCCATGCCGGTCAATAAAAAACAAGGCATGATTCGTGTATGTACAGACTTCTGTGATTTGAACAAGGCCTGTCCCAAAGATAATTTTCCCACACCATTCATCAACCAGACAATTGATGAATGTGCGGGTTGCAAGGCCTTCTCTTTCATGGACGGTTTTTCAGGATATAACCAAATACAAATCAAACTCGAAGATCAACACAAAATGACATTCATCTATCCCTGGGGTACATTCGCGTATCGTAAGATGCCTTTTGGTCTCAAAAATGCTGGAGAAACCTTTCAACGAGCCATTTCTTTTTCTTTCCATGACCTCAAGAATATAGTCGAGGCCTATTTAGATGATTTATCATCTCGATCTCACAAGAGAACGGATCATCCCACACACCTCTGACTTATCTTTGAGCATTGTCGCTACTTCCGGATTCGCTTGAATCCAAACAAGTGCAGCTTTTGCGTAACATCATGAAGTTTGTTAGGTTTCATAGTGTCAACAACAGGGATCATGGTCGATCCTCTCAAGGTTGAGGCAATAATTCAGTTTCCCCCCCCCCCATGCACAATCCTTCAACTTCAGAGTCTACAGGGCAAGGCGAATTTTTTAAGACGCTTCATCGCCAACTATGTCGAGATCACCAAGGGCTTTATGCGCTTACTAAAGAAAGACGTTTCTTTTTATTGGGACGATGCTGCTCAAAGCTCTTTCGCGGCGTTGAAACATGCCCTCACAACTGCCCCTTTGCTCCGACCACCTAACTATAACAAGGATTTCTTATTATATCTAGCTGCAGTAGAGTCAACCATTGGCATGGTCTTAGTTCAGGAAGATGACTTGTTCTCAGAATATGTGATCTATTACCTCAGCCGAGGCCTCGTAGGACCAGAACTCAATTATTCTCATATCGAAAAACTTGTGTTGGCAACAGTCCATGTTGTTTAACGGTTCCATCATTATGTTCTGTTTTGCAAGACCACCGTCATTTTTGTCGTGAATCCATTCCAGTATATGTTGACATGACGGGTAATAGGTGGAAATATCAGTAGACGGATAGTCATCCTCTAGGAGTTTGACATAGATTTCATTTCAGCGAAATCCAAAAAGTCACTAGTCTTCGCAGAACTTATTTCGGAACTTTCGGTTGAGTCAGGTGATGTTGTGCCTGAAGAATCGCCTATCAAAGGAGATATGTTTTTGATCACATCTTCAGATCCCTGGTATAGAGATATACTTATCTATCTCCAGACTTTGAAGTGCCCCGCCTCTGCTTCTCGTGATGAGTGTCGTCGTATACGCCATCAGGCTAAGAATTATCTCATACTCGATGATACATTGTATCGAAGAGGTGTAGACTGCATCCTGTGTCGATGTCTCACTCACGAAGAAGAAGTTATCGTGCTTAATGATTGCCATACCGGAGCTTGTGGCAGTCATTTGTCTAGGTTGGCAACAACCCAAAAGATTCTACGAGCATATTACTTCTGGCTGACACTAATCAAAGATTGTATCGTATCGGTCAAGAAGTGCCACCCATGCCAGATCTTCTCTCGAAAGATGAGGGCACATCCCGCTCCTATGTTTCCTGTCATCACAGTTGGTCCCTTCACCAAGTGGGGAATTTATTACACTACATGCAACCCTCCTTCAGCAAGGGGGAACCATTACATCATCGTAGTCATAGACTACTTCACGAAGTGGGTCAAAGCTATGCCAACATTTAAAGATCATGGAGAGACTGCAACTCTCTTTTTATTCAACCAGATAATAGCAAGGTTCGACGTCTCAAGGGAGATTGTCACTGACCATGGCAGTCACTTTCAAAACCAGATGATGACCGAGTTAACATCAAAGCTTGGGTTACGGAAAGAACATTCATCATCCTACTACCCCCAAGCAAATGGTTAGGTGGAAGCTGTAAATAAATCTCTTAAGACCATCCTACAGCGAACGATCAACTCAGCCAAGTCAAATTGGCATTTGATGTTATACTCAGCATTGTGGGCTTACCGAACATATGTTAAGACTGTAACTAGTTTCTCACCTTTTCAACTTGTTTACGGGCTGGAAGCAGTCTTGCCTATCGAATGTCAGATCCCGTCCCTAAAGTTGGCAGTACAATTATTGCCAGACACTTCTCCACTTGAATATCGATTATTATACCTGGAGCAGCTCAATGAGCAGCGTCGTGATGCGGCCCTAGCCAATGAGGCTCACAAACATAAAGTCAAGTGTCAGTATGATAGGTCCGTTCGTCCTCAGATTTTCACTGAAGGCGACCTTGTCCTGGTCTACGACCAAGATAAGGACCCCCTGGGGGCAGGAAAATTCAAGCCCATGTGGTTCAGACCTTTCATCATAAAGGAGGTTCTAAAAAAAGGTGCTTATCGTCTGGTTGATTTTGAAGGGAATGATTTTGCAGAGCCTAGAAATGGACTCTACCTCAAGAAGTATTACTCATAGGTAGGTCACCATGGGTAACTTTTTGTAACATATGTATAGTCTTTGTACTATTACTTTCTAGTTTTTTTTAGTGTTATGGACGTGTCATTTTGATGTATCTTTCGTCACTGTGGCAGATGTCAAGTGAACCCAAGGTGTTCATTGGGTACGCAGACAGTACTAGCCGGCACACTCGGAGGCTTGCCTCCGCGGCTTGGGTAATTTTTACACCTCGAGGCCAGTTATTATCTTCCGGAGGTATATGCTTAGGTGACACCACAAACAATGTCGCCGAGTACAGTGCAGTTATTGAGTTTCTTCGTGATGCTCTGTCATTTGGTATCTCTCATCTCCAGGTATATCCCGATGCTCAGTTGGTTGTGTCTCAGTTAAATAGAGTCTACCATGTTCATGATCTGACTTTACACCGACGATTCCTTAGGGTACATCTCTTAGAACGAAGATTTGATGATATTACATATTTTCATGTTCCTAGGAGATTAAATCAAATTACAAATACTCTAGCTAATCAAATTTTAGATTGGCATCATGAACACATATGAAAAGAGATACAAATAAACATGTAAATGCATTTTTTGCAAAAATGATCCATAAGCCACAAAAAGACATAAAAATCCATATATAACATCATAGTCACCAGAGTACATAGGTGGACGCAAGCGCCTCAAAAATATGACCAATAATGAGTCACGGGGCTTATGCCTTCAAAAATTATATACAAGTAGTGCTCTCGGCGCATGAAAAGTCTAACTAAGGTCAGGGCCTGTGGGCCCTGTTGTACTGATCTATAGTGTTTGCCAAACACTGAAAGAATCGGACCCATGCTCGTGGTGCCTCGACTACATGAGGCTGCACAGATGGTGGCAGGTCCTCAATCTCTGCCATAGGGACCATGCGAGTGAGCGCAGTAAAGTTCCACTCGACTCGTCTCAACACCCTCTCAGCCTCCCCAGCTGGAAGATCTCCTACTGTTGTTGATCCCCCTACGGCGGCAAGTGCGGCCCCTAGCCGAGGACGATGCCTATTCCTCGCATAGTCAGCAAGTCGCACTGGTTCCACATCTGCACACAACAAACACATATCCGTCAAATACTCTGGTATAAAAAAAATGATATATAACAAAAAAAACATAAAAATTACATATGTTTAACAAAAGAAAATGAATGATGGAAACTTACCCATCTCTCCTCACTCCTCACCATGAGGTACTGGTATCTCAAGATATCTCGAAAAATCAATCCCATCATACGGATAATCCTCGATGACTGGGATTTGTCACGACAACCACGCGAAGAAATCATCATCAAAGGACTCATTGGTCCTTCCACCACCCTGTCGCGGCAGTAACATTGCCCATATACACATAGCAGGAAGAGAGGCCTGATGTCCTCGTACCACTACTCGAGGACTAAAGCTCGGAACTCTCTCAAAGAAGAAAGAGCATAGAACGGTCCCGAACCCGAAGTTCCTCTGCGTCCGCAATCGGCAATTTGTCAACTGCCTCTTCATACACTCTAACAATGTTGTGCTCCAATCAAATATTTGTACATTTAAGAATTGGACTGCACAGTTCATATGTGCATGGGATGCCTGATGTAGAGCCGTAGAACCAGTGATTCGCCCAACAAGCAACACTATCGCCTATAGCGATAAGTCAGTAACCTTGCTTATGGGCACCTGTGAGCTTGAGCAGTCTGTACCAGCCTCATAATAAATACCTATCAATTCTACTATGTTATGCGGCCCCAAAGGAAAATTCTGGAAGTTGACTAGTTCCCCTCTCCTAGAGAGGCCAGTCAAAAAATTTATGTTTTCGGTCGTGGGCACCAATGACTGCCCCTCTAACATGAATGCCTCTGCATCCGGATGCCAATAGTCAACCAAGGCATTCAGTAGCCTAGGTCATGCCTGCATAAAAGGACATAAGAAGAACTTGAGCAACCCACATTGCATCAAGGCAGCCACAGCATTGGGGTCTTACCCGACCAACTCACTAACCTCCTCATGCTCTCTTTCTCTCTAGTGAACATACATCCTGCAAAACACCAAGGTTCAGGAGGGTTAACCCTTGTTTTTTAAACTTTTTTCATTCAATAAGGGGGTCCACACGGGCTGTAATGCTGACAGTCACATGTACACGCATGCAAGGTTTACTCTGCCCAAATGTACATGCGGCCTGCCCTAAGACATGCCGCGTGGACCTAGGGTCGACCTTTTGAAGGTCGATGTCCCCCAAAAAAATGGAACCTAAAGAAAAAGTAAAGATTTAAATTGCAAGATAAGAGAGTTTGTACTTACTTGGTCCAGACAGATGGTCATTTCGTCCACTGTAGCTCTCGAAATCACCACTTTTATCAATGGGGGTTTTTTGGCTCCAGAGTCAATTTCCAAATTAGCAATGGTGATAATGAGTTGCCAGCTTCTATTTATAGACTTTTTGGCCTCTTTTTGTCACTTTTTTGGCCCCCCTTATCATTTTCTTGAAAACAAAAACCATTTAGAGTGATCCAAGAGTTGCATTGGAGGGGTATGATCAGGTATCGGGACAATTTTTTGGAGTTTTGGGTAACTTTTGACGGTCCGTGGAAAAATCTAGATGATCAACTTGAGCATATAAGTTAGGTTTATACCCTAATTTTTCTATCTCGTTGTCTTTATCCCTTTTCCATAGGATCGATCCCATCAAGTTGTGACACAGAACCATCATTGCTACTTTAGAAGTGTCGCGAGTTGGTGGTAGAGCTTACTGAAACATGGATGCCCTAGGTAGATCCTGGTTTCATTATGGTGTCCATGTTGTCTCTAATAACTGTAGGCTCGGGAGTCCTTGTTGTTTTTCCTGATTACGATTTTGAGCCTCATTTGCATGTTTCCTTTTCACTCTTGACCTCACCCTTAGGACTCCCAAAAGATATAACGGGTCTTCTTTTAAGCCCTTTTTAGACCCTCTAAACATGAAAATATTGCCGAGCGATCTTGTGGCCTTTCACGCTCATTAAACTGAAATTTGAAGTCACGTCTATCTGGCGGTAGTTTACCCCTTTTTCAATCCAGATGATCAACTGTACGAACAAAGGTATACTCTATGGAACTTCAGTTCTCTAGAAGAGTACTCTCAAGTATCATTTTAACCCTTTTTCGGGCCTTGGGGACTAAATTTACGAAAAAGGAACCCCCACGGATTCCATAGTTAAGCTCTTTTTAGACTCCCTAAAATTGAAAAGATCGTCGAGTGACCTTATTCTCTCACACTCGTTAAACTGATCCAGAATAACATTCTTGACGGAGTCCATAATTAAGCTTTTTTCAGACTCCTTAAAAATGAAAAAATGGCCAAGTGATCTTATCTTTATCACACTCATTAAATTGGTTTTGAATAGACGTCTTGTCGGTGCTAGTTTACCCCTTTTTCGAACCAACTAGACTACCTTCGAAAAAGGTACCCCAATAGAGTCTCCTTTTACGTTTTTTCAGACTCTCTAAATATGAAAAACTACCGAGCTTGCCTTCCCTGGGCTCGTTAAACTTACATCGAAGGACGTTACCATTGTGTGTTTTGTTTACCACATTTGCATATCTGCGTCTTTGGTCTAAATGTCGACTCCATGTTTCTCTCAATTGAACCATCTGAAGCATACCTTATACGCAAGCCTTGTAGCACTTTGCCTATGCGTCTTAACACCTTTGGCCCCCGGAGGATTTTTCCCGAGAGTCATTGCTCTGAACATCAGTCTTGTCCTTGCGCCTTGAACTTGTATGTTTGTAACACTCGT
>JASDQU010410279.1:0-10504 GCA_032191745.1 Picea mariana | reverse complement strand
TTTTACCTTCTCTAACAAGATTAGAAACTCTATCGCCATCAACTGACACTATAGTTTCATTTGATTCCATCACCTTTGAGCTTGCAAGTGGCATTTTCTCTTTTACATTAAGTTCAATATGTCGCCAAGCTTTAACATATCCTGCATTTTCGTTCTCGCAAATATCTATGGATTTTGTGTCCTCTATGCAAACTAAACAAAAACAAGGGTCATTTCGTCTATCAAATGCAAACCCATTTTGAAAACATTTTGTTTTAACTGAATGTATTTTTCTTGTCCCATGTATTGTACTGGCATCATATGGGATTGATCTATTTACATCTTTGATTCCAACATACCAAAAAAACCTGCACAAGACAAGAACTTGTTAACTTGAAATCTCTCAAGAAAATGATTGAAGATTGAATATAAATTTGAACATGTTCAAATTTATATATCATGTGCACATACATGTAACATTTATACATAGGCACACCTGTGCACATCCATTAACGGATTATATTCATGGCTTAGTGCCATGTTGCACCATTCAACAAGTTGTTTAGCAGATTCAAATTGATCGGCATGAGGGTTCAGCTGATACCTTCGAAGTGCTCGTTTTATACATGCCCCTGCACCGTCGTGCTCTCCTTTTCCATGACTAGTATTAAAAAAATTCCAACAATGTGTAATGTTTAATTTTTTTATGAAGACGACATAACCAATAGAATGATCGTGCAGATTTGAACTGGCCCACACACCCATTAGACCATATCCAATGTCGATTGAATCTGATTTCACGTTCTTTCAATGAATCATAAAATTTATCAAAACAATGTTGTACATAATGTGTGTTGTGTGCTCGATCATCACTTATATAAAAGTGATATTATTTAAAAACATGTCGATTGTCGTTGGTGCTTTCTATGTTTGGAAAAATCCATTGAGCATGTCTATATAGAATGTGGACAAATATCGTGACTTGATCAAAATGATAATATTCGCTATGTATTTCTTTTTGTGCAGCAAATGTGTAATTCTCTGCAAAATCAACTACAGACAAAATTGTCCCTAGTAGAAACACTTCACGGAATTGTTTGAATTGTAGATCTTGCCATCGAGCTCTATGTGAATGTTTGGTGTATTTATATATTTATTCCTCAAACTTCTTCAAAAATTCTATCATGCTAATATTATCTACCTTCAAATCAATCCTTTTGGAAATAACATTTGAAGAATGTGGAGTCGTGCTGCTCATATATTCATATCTCTTCCAATTGACTCTTATATTAGAAAATGATTGATCATTCATATCAATATGATACTTTGAATGAAACAAACTTAGATTTCCACAACGATCACATTTATTTCCACCAACACATTTGTTTTTGTAAAATAAATCATCATCTTCTCTTTCACATAGAATTTCAAATATAAAAACACGGAATGTGGAAGGAGGAGGTGAACCTGGCCATAAAGTTTTACCAAGATCCAAAAAAGTGTCATAATACAACTCAAACTCCACATGATAACGACAACAACACGTGTCATGGATAGTGATGGGTCTAACAAACCATGGTTTTTGTTGCATAAATGTATTGATGGAAATTTTAACTTCTTTGTGCTCTTCTTTGAACTTATTAAAAAACTCTATTTGTGTCATTGGAAATATATGTTTTGGATGTTCTTCATATTGATTTCGTGCTATTCTTCGTTGCAACACATCTCGTGTATGTGGTGAAACACGAGATTCTTCCAACCAACAATTACGAGCCAATTCTTTAACATTTTATGCAAGTCTATCTTTGTAGGGTTGTCTAGAAATCACTGTCCAACAAGCCAATTCATCATTTACATCTATTTGGAAACAAAATTTTCTATGTTTGTGCAATGTTTTTCTTGACGTTCTGTAATGATCCCAAGCCAATTTTCTTTTGCTTGAAACCACTAACTGATACTGATGTGTTTATTAATTGTTTGGTATGCATGTGGCTATTGATATTTCTGCCTTAGGGTTTATTTCATTTATCTAGTCATAGTTCATACAAGATCTACTCAATATATGCAATATCACAACAATACTCAAGATGTGGAAAACACAAGCATAGATCTGACCTTCATTATGAAAAAGCATGAACCTGATACAATATAGAGCAGATCTAGAATGGTCCTCAGATGGCTCCAATAGATAGATAATATGAGCTGCTACAAAATGCTCCCGACAATACAAAATAAGCCTCCAAAGGATGAATACAAAGTGAAGACCCAAGGTGCCAACAACAAGTGAATGTCCAACCCCCTTGGGCTGCTGATACGTCCTACTGGTACGCCCTGCTGGCTGATAAGAGGCCAATATTTAGGCCCAGTTGAAGGAGATATCCAAACCATGTCAAACTCCACCAAAATGTAGATCGAGACCAAGAAAACCTCTCCTGGAAGTCTGAATCTCAAATACTCAATCCTCCTCCTCCAATGGTTGAAACCCTAATACAACCGGTGCCCTCCTGAAGCCCTGAATAGATCAATAATTTGTTATGTATGAGGGACACTTCCAAAATCTGTGAAACTCTCTAGGATGATAGAGCGGGCTATGATAACCCCTAAGGAGAAGTTTCAGGTTTAGATCCTAGGTAGAACTCCCTAGATCTGAGAAATACTGAATCACAAGACGTCCTCCTTGCCTCAAGGTCGTCCCAACCTGTAACTGAAGATATGATGGTGATAACTCTTCAAGAAAGAATCCAAAATGTTGTTCAAGGACCTGCAAATGGAACCCAAATGCCGAAATACCCCAAGGCTCTCTCAACTAGCTGGATCGAACTCTTCTTCAAGATATGGTGTGCCCCTGCTGGAAATCCCTGAACAGTACGACCCTGCTACTTCCCTAAATTGATAGGTGGATCTATGATGAGAGTAGAATGGTGTGGGTGGATTCTTTCATCCTCGAGACCAAGATTGGAACAAGGTGAGTGGGTCTTTCACCACTAAGTTGTTCACAAGGTTTTGTGACAACAAAACCCTCAAACTGTATGCTCAAGAGCATCAACAAGCAATTACCAAAATCCATAATGAATAAGAGGTGCGCCCTAGCCTTCTCTTTATACTTTTTCTTCTATTTCCCTATTGAGTTAAGTTAACTCCTAGAATTAACCCTAACTCACCCTCCAATGCTTCTATTTCTTCATTGAGTTATCCTTTTACTCTTTTTTCTCTTTTTATTAAGCCAACTTAAGAATATAACTTTAGTTTGGTTGAATTTTCCCCTCAGTGTGAGACTATGGCCTAGTGGGGATGCCTAGGCCACTAAGTCCTCTCAAAAACTTTTCATCAAGAGGTGGGGGACATTACAGTCTCCCCTGCTAGAAATTGCTTGCCCTCAAGCAATTCCAAACCTGTCTCCCAGACTACTTGTTCATTCTCCCAGGTGGCATCCTCAATGGGTAGATCCTTCCATCTGATCAGGTACTCTCTGATGCTTCTTTTCCTGAGCCTCTTCTCCTGAACCTCTAGTATCTCTTTCAGAATCAGAACAAGTTTCCCTTCTTCTTCCATAGGAGGTAGTACCTCAACAGGTGTGATGTGTTGGTTGATGGCCTTCTTTAGGCAGGACACATGAAAAACATTGTGTATTCTGCTGCCCTGTGGAAGTTTTAACTCATAAGCTACGACCCCTATATTCCTGTTGATCCTGTAGGGTCCAAAGAAATGTGGTTGTAGCTTCTCTGCTCTGCTTCTTTTTATAGAAGCCTGCATGTATGGTTGGAGCCTTAGATAGACTAAGTCACCAACCTCAAAAGTGCGGTCCACGCTGTGCTTGTTTGCTTTGACCTTCTGTTGGTTTTGTGCCCTCTGTAGATGGTCCTTCATCTCTTTGAGGATGTCCTGGATCTGTTGTACCCACTCCTATACCAATGGTGCCCTGCTGTCACCGAAAGAAATCTCTACAAAAGATAGTGGGTCATAGCTGTATAAGGCCCTGAATGGTGTCATGCCAATGGACATGTACTCGATGGTGTTGTAGCAGTACTCTCCCAAGTGTAACCATCTGACCCATGCTTTCTGTTGCCCTGCTACATAATTTCTAAGATAGCCTTCAATCCACTTGTTGGCTATCTCGGTCTGTCCATCTGTCTACGGGTGATAGTTGGTACTAGGGGTCAAGGCCGTACCAACCAATCTGAACAACTCCTGCCAAAAGGTGCTCATGAACCTGCTATCCCTGTCACTGACAATGGTTTTGGGTAGGCTGTGCAACCTGAAAATCTCCCTGAAAAACAGTTCGGCCACCTGTGCTACACTGAAGTCGATGGCTATGGAGAAGAAGTGTGCAAACTTTGTCAACCTGTCCACCACCACAAAAATGTAGTCCTTCCCCTGTTTTTTTGGCAACCCGGTGATGAAATCCATGGATATGATTTCCCACTTATGCTCTGGAATGGGTAAGGGTTGTAGTAGTCCTGTTGGGTGGGTGTGTTCATCCTTGTTCTCCTGACATGTAGTACACTCCTTGACATGCTTTATGACATCCTCCTTGAGTCCCTTCCACGAGAACCTCTCCCTTACCTGCCTGTATGTCTTACTGATCCCCTGGTGCCCTGCCATTGGCGATTTATGACATGCCTGCAACACCTTGGCCTTGAAGGCCGATCTAGGAACCAAAAATATTCAGCCCTTGTAATAGATGAGGTCATTTATAACCTTGAAATTATCATCCTGCACATGTCCGTCCAATAGCTGACAAGCATACTGATCCTTTGCATACTCCATCACCAAGTGGTCCTTCCAGTCAACTGATACACCTGTTAATGCAAAAATGGATGGCCTCCAGAATAATGCATCAACTACCACGTTGTTCTTACCCCTTGACAAACTCAATGTCAAAGTCATAGGCTTGTATCCTGCTTACCCATTTTTGTTGTCTTTCATTCAAGTCCTTTTTCTCCAATAGGTATTTAAGATTGTTGTGATCTAACTTGACCACAAACCGTGCACCTACCAGATATTACCGAAATTTGGCTAGTGTGTGCATGATGGCCATCATTTCTTTGTCATAAATGTTGTAGAGTAGCTCAAGACCCTTGAGTTTCCTGCTTTCATAGGAAAGAGCATGCCTATTCTGCATCAATATGGCCCCTATACCTTCTTCTGAAGCATCGCACTCCAATGTAAATGGCAAGCTGAAATCTGGAAGGGCTAGGACTGGACATGTACTCATCACCTTTTTCATCTTATCCATTGTATTTTGAGCTTCTTAACTCCATTTGAAGGCTCCCTTCTTAGTCAAATCGGTCAAGGGTGCACACAGCTGGGAAAACCCTTTGACAAATTTCTTGTAGTACGTGCACATGCCTAAAAACCCCCTTAACTCTATGAGTGTTTTAGGAGTAGGCCACTCCATAATGGATTTTATTTTCTCCTGATGCACCTGTACCCCCTGTGCTCCAATGATGTGTCCCAAGTAAAGTACCTTTGTCATTCCAAACTCACATTTGGACTCCTTAGTGTACATTGATTGTTCCTTCATGATAGATAGAATTTGATCCACATGTTGAAGGTGTTCCTCCCACGTCTTGTTGTAAATGAGAAAGTCATCAAAAAATACTAACAAGTGTTTCCTTAGCTATTTGTTGAACACATGGTTCATGCAAGATTGGAACGTGGCTAGGGCATTGGTTAACCCAAAGGGCATTACCAAGAACTCATAATGGTCGTAATGACACTTGAAAGTTGTTTTTGAGATGTCTTCCTCCCTCATCTTGATCTGATGGTAGCCAGAATGTATGTCAATCTTTGTGAAATAGATAGCCCCATGTAATTCATCTAGCAACTCATCAATCCTAGGTATAGGGTACCTATTTTTTATTGTCTTTTTATTCAAAGCCCAGAAGTCAATGCACATCCGCATAGTTCTATATTTCTTCTTGACCATCACTATTGAGGATGCAAAGGGACTAGAGCTTGGCCTGATGTGCCCCATGTCCAAAATTTCTTTGATGGATTTCTCTATCTTGTCCTTGTACTTCTTCGTATGGTGTGGTGATGATTGGTTTAGATCCCATCTCTAGCTCAATGATATGCTCAAACCCGCTGTCTAGTGGCACCCCTGGAGGTATCGACCCAAACACCTTACTGTGTTTGTCAATAATCTCTTGGATTTCTGGAGTGTAGTGAACCTTACCCTGCTAATCCATATGTGCTGAAATCCTACACTCAACTGCATACACAATATTTTCTCTCCTGAAGATGGCCTCCATCCTCTTAGCCGTGACTATCTTGGCAGAATTGCCTGTCATACCCCGTAGCAATATCTTTCGTCCACCCTCCTCTGTAAAATACATCTCCATTGTCTTGTAGTTGGTGGTGATAGGTACTAATGTGTTGAGCCACTGAACTCGAAGGATTATGTTAGTGTCTGGAAGATCCATCACATATACATCCTATACCAACTCATGCCTACCTAATGCAAGCTTCATACCTGGTATGTATCTATCACAAGGCATAGTGCTTCCACCTGTTACCTCCACCTTGAACCCTTCAAATTCCACTACAAGTATATGCCTCCTCTTCAACAATGCTGAGTCAATGAAGTTGTGAGATGCTCCCCCATCAATCAATAACGATATCTTCTTCCCCTACAAGACTCCTCTCATCCTGAAAGTGTTAAATTTGGGCACCCCACTGATNCATGCACTTGTGTGATGGGTTCCATGGTTCCTTACATGTGAAGCAAAGTTGCTTCCTTCTAAGTTCCCTCCTGGTGTTGTCATCCATTCTGCCACGGCCCCTCTCAAACCCCCTTAGGTCACGCCCTGCTTGATTCATTGGAGGTCTCTAATCTCTGCCGCTGGTGTTAAGGGGTGGTCTAGGTGTAAACTTCGGACTAGCAGTTGGTCCTAGGTCCCTCATCCTCCAAATCGCATCCTGTAGGTTGGTAGGCTTAAAAGCCCTTACCCAACCCTTCAAGGATTCCATCAACCCTTCAGTGAAGAGCATCATGAGTCTGGTAGGTGATATATTATGCACCATTACTGCCAACCTCTGAAAGTCTTCAATGTATGCCTCAGTCGTACCTGTTTGCTTGAGTTGTGTGAGCTCCTGGAAGTGTAGCTCAAGATTTCCTTGATCAAATCTATCCATAAGCCTCTGGGTGAATTCAGTGTAGGACACTATCTGATTATGGCCTAGGGTGGAGAGTCCATGATACCACCAATCATGAGCCTTGCCATCTAAGTACATAGTGGAAAACTTGATGGCTTCCATCTCCCTCATGGGATTAAGCTACATATATGTATCCAGTTTCTGCACCCATGCTTGTGCTATCATCTTGGTTGTGCCATCAAAATATGGGATTTCCATCTTCCTTGATCTTTGTTCAAACTCATAGCTACTCCTATGGCTTGGCCTAGGCTTGTTTCTGAACTTGAGTTGGCAGTACTGATCCAGGGACATCTGCCTCTAAATCAACATGTCCAAGCCATAGTACTCCTTAGTGCATTGTGCCATCTGCTCCACAAAGTTGTCCACTTGTTCCTGTTGCACATGTCCATTTGTGAATGTGGGTAAGTATGGCCTAGGGTTAGCCCTGCTACCCATTTGTTCATATGACGTGCCTCCTCCATGGATTCCCTCGGAACTGGGGGCTTTCTCTAGATTATATCTAGTTTCACCATGGGATCCACTAGATCCCCCATAGCCACCAAATCCACCAGCTTATTTGTTTCCATACGTCTCAGGGTATTTCCCCTTATGAGTCATCTGCATCAATAGCTTGGTTATCATTGTCTGGTTCTCATCAATTTTTTTCAGATTTCCATCTACCTTCTTTAAGGTCTCTATGATCTTGGCCTATTTCTGTCGGCTTGTCTCCTGGATCTCCTCCAAATGACGAACTAAGTTTCTTTCTGTGAGATTAAGGGTCTTATGAAATTCAGCTGCCAAGAAGGCCAAGCCCTGTGGCTCCCGGTCATCTCCTGAACCCTCCATTTCGGCTTATGTTTCACTGGTTTGTTTCTTCCTTCTGCCCATAAAGATCCCATTGTACCTCTGCATGCACTAATCCCTCCACAGGTTTGGAGGATCAAAGCTTTGATACCACTATAATGATCCCAAGCCGATTTTTTTTTGCTTGAAACCACTAAATGATACTGATGTGTTTATTAATTGTTTGGTATGTAGGTGGCTATTGATATTTCGGCCTTAGCGTTTATTTCAGTTATCTAGTCATAGTTCATACAATATCTACTCAATATATGCAAGATCACAACAATACTCAAGATGTGGAAAACACAAGCATAGATCTGACCTTTATTATGAAAAAGCATGAACCTGATACAATATAGAGAAGATCTGGAATGGTCCTCAGATGGCTCCAATAGATAGATAATATGAGCTGCTACAAAATGCTCCTGACAATACAAAATAAGCCTCCAAAGGTTGAATACAAAGTGAAGACCCAAGGTGCCAACAACAAGTGAACATCCAACCCCCCTGGGCTGCCGGTACGTCCTGCTGGCTGATAAGAGGCCAATATTTCGACCCAGTTGAAGGAGATATCCAAACCATGCTAAAATCCACCAAAATGTAGATTGGGACCAGGGAAACCCCTCTCGGAAGTCTAAAGCTCAAATACTCAATCCTCCTCCACCAATGGATAAAACTCTAATACAACATGCGCCCTCCTGAAGCCCTGAATAGCTCAATAATTCATTTTGTATGAGGAACACCTCCAAAACCTCTTAAACTCTCTAGGATGATAGATCGGGCTATGATAATCTCAGGTTTAGATCATAGGTAGAACTCCCTAGATCTGAGAAATACTGAATCATGAGACGTCCTCTTTGCCTCAAGGCCGTCCAAACCTATAACTGAAGATCTGATGGTGATAAATCTTCAAGAAAGCATCCAAACTGTTGGTCAAGGACCTGCAAATAGAACCCAAATGATGGAATACTCCAAGGCTCTCTCAACTGGCTGGATCGAACTCTTCTTCAAGATATGGTGTGCCCCTGCTGGAAATCCCTGAACAGTACGACCCTGTTGCTTCCCTGAATTGATAGGTGGATCTGTGATGAGAGTAGAATGGTGTGGGTAGAGTCTTTCATCCCTGAGACCAAGCTTGGAACAAGGTGAGTGGGTCTTTCACCACTGATTTGTTCACAAGGGTTTGTGACAACAAAACCCTCAAACTGTATGCTCAAGAGCATCAACAAGCAATTACCAAAATCCATAATGAATAAGAGGTGTGTCTTAGCCTTCTCTTTATACTTTTTCTTCTATTTCCCTGTTGAGTTAAGTTAACTCCTAGAGTTAACCCTAACTCACCCTCCAACGCTTATATTTCTTCATTGAGTTATCCTTTTACTCTTTTTTCTCTTTTTATTAAGCCAACTTAAGAATATAACTTTAGTTTGGTTGAATTTTCCCCTCAGTGTGAGACTATGGCCTAGTGGGGATGACTAGGCCACTAAGTCCTCTCAAAACCTCTTCATCAAGAGGTGAGGGACATTACAACCATAATTTTTTCCATGTGTTGTGTCAAACGATCTTTTATATTGCTAGATGAAACAACTGTTGTTTGTATCGCTCTATGTGCAACACGAACATCTTCTTTTCGAGATTTTCCAAAAGCTTTTAATACACTAGTTATATTGTTAAAGACATTTTGTGTCACCTTTGTATCCTTTGTCGAATTTTGAATACCCAATAATGATGTAGCTTCTTTTAACTTTCTTGACTTCATTAGACAAAGTAAAAGTTGAGCTTGCACTGTTACTGATTCATCTTTTTAAAAAGTATTATACATATTCTTAGTTCGATATCTTATAAAATGCTTAGCTTTTTTCTTCCCAAATTTGTCAGTATCAACATTTTCCAATATTTCATGATCAATGTTGATAGATTCTCCTGCATATTTCAATTTAAAGTTTATATTAAAAAACATAACACAAATATAAATTGTAGTACTCATCTAGGATGTTAGGTAATTTGTCACTCATTAAGTACATAAACAATAACAAATTTTTTTTAACATAATTTTATTTCATTTACACAATTCTTCTACATTTTCTCAACGATAAATCTAAATAGCATGATGAAATAAGTAATAGGTTAACTCTAAGATTTTCAACTTAAAACAAAAGTATATACAAAATATCGACAACAAATACCACTGAAAAATACCTCTTACTTAGTTTGTCGAAGCTCATCCATTGTAATGTAGTCCTAGGCGCTTCCAAGCATTATTTTCCCGCTTTCCCAGAGTGAAACAACGGAATCCTCCTTGCCAACTAGGAGCCTAACCGGCTTCCTAGCTCCAAGAAACCTTTTAGTTTCTTGGCCCTCCGTGCCCGTGACTCCAAGAACAGCAAAGCACAAATGCTCAAAAAAAACTATCACAAGAATTATACCTTCCAAGAATTTCACAACCTTTCATCATGCTCAAACCTCTCCATCCTCCTCCCTTCCTCTCTACTTCTTCTCCCTATTTATCAAGTTTCCATACACACTTCCCCAAGTCTCCTCAACC
>JASDQU010410276.1:0-10504 GCA_032191745.1 Picea mariana | reverse complement strand
CCACTCCTTCTTAGGGTTCGTTAAAAATACTCCGAGGGACTCGTCTGAAGGATGAGCTTATATCCACAAGCATATGTGATCCTCTTCAATCTTGCGTAATAATAAAGAGGTACTTGCCAGAAATGGTGAGGGAAAATTTGGGAAAGGGATATGTTTCATCTTTACATTAATTGGCAGTGAGAGTCGCTCTTGAACATGACACTCCCTATTCATCGTCTGAAGCTAGTTTGGGTAATCCATTCGTCTCTCATTCGATTTGATAACAAGGTCTTTCCATGTGTCGTATTTGAGTCAATGTTGCCAAATCATTGGTTGTGTCGTTCATATGTTCAAGAGAAGTCTGTTCGAAACCTCTATTTTGATTCGGCCATCTGCAGTTATCCATTCCTTTCATGTCAGCCTTCCCTGTGTCGAAAGTTCAATTGTTACATGCTCTATTTCACTTTCAAACTCTGTTACTCATTTTGTGTCATTAATGGGGGATACATTAAGGCCCTCCTGTGACGAGTCTTGTTCTGTCGATATCATCACATTATCCGGGATTAAGACTTAGAAATCATTCAGTACCTTGGAGCTTGCATGCCTCAATGGCAAGTTTCCTCACTTTCGATAGTGGGTTTATATCATTGACCCCTAATTGAAAGATTCTATCGATTGTTCGACATCAACTCATTTATTCACAGTTAATAGATTGTACTTTAGTACCTTGGGAGTCATTGTCATCAATGGTGATTTCGCTCGCACTTGTTAACGGTTGCATCAATGACCGGTAATCAAGTGGTTTCTGCCATGTTCGACTTTGACACATCTAATCACATGGTCAGATTTGTACTTTGGGCGATGAGGTTGAAGACCCTGGATATTATCTTTGTGATCTAGGTTGTGATGGAGTATGTATAATTTGTGACACATAGATCCACTATGTATGATTCCTGGCTATGTCGTCTTGAATAAAATTTTGTCGCATAGATCCACAGTGTATTCAAGTGGCTATGCTATATTATGACTGCATGGATCCACAGTGTATGATTGGTGGCCATGATCTTTTTTATGATGTCGTCAGTCTATGATCTGAGTATGGGAATGCCTACCTCAGAAGGGAAACATTTTATATTATGTTGATGCTTGGATGTTTGCATGTTTCCAATTAGATGCGCTCTTGATCCTTGACACACACATGCAGCTTACAAAGTCCGTCAACTGTCACTGATTCCACTCACAGACTTTGGGGGGCATTCTGTTATCCATAATTTTGGTCATCGTGATGATGTTATGATGATTTCATGGTGATAGGAAAATCAATATCTTCAATAAGAATACTTTCCTGAGAAAAGATGCAACTGTCTGCTTCCAGAAACTATATTTTTCAAAGAGTTTGCAGGCTACCTATATACTTGCCTGTGAGAATTCTTGATTCTTGCAGGCTGCCTTAAGCTAGGGTGCAAATAGTTTGCACTGTAACAAAGGCTAGGGTGTGAACATCTTCTTAAAGGGGAAAAAGATGAAGTTCTCGAGCCTCCTAGAAGAGAATCTTCGAGAAGATTGAGTTGGCCAACGAATGGTTGTTCAAGTACTGGCATTCCAGATATCTTGGGATCATTATCTATCCAAGTAACTAAGTTATTTTCTCCTATATATTGAGGAGATTGCTCATGGAAAAGGTTACAACAAGAAAGCTAGCAAGAGATTGATTGGAGAATTGTTGGAAGCCTTTATGAAGGACTGATGCTACAGCAACAAGAGACTACAGCAAGGTCATCACAAGTAGTTGATTTTCTTCATGCATGAGCAAGTGTGTGTGTCAGAGCTAGGAGCCATCGAAAGGAGACCTACGACATCAAGGCTTAGGTTGTAAGTTTCAATTTCAATTAATTCAATACAGTAATATGTCCCTTTCCCATAAAGATGATGTCACTTTATTACATGATTCCTTGATCACATGTATAGACTAGCTATTGAATATATTAATCTGCCTTTACGATTGGTTTGTGTTGTTGTGATCTAAATGGTGCAAGAGCATTGGAGCGAAGCTTGGAACAATAGAGATCTAAGGAAAGCGTTCATAAGGTATGTCCATAACCCTTATCTCTTAGTTCACTCAATAGGCTAGATCTAGGGAAAGAGTAGTATTATGTCCTGTTTTGTTCTAGATCCAGGTGGATCTAGGGAGATGGGTTCGTGTCCGCACTTACAGATAAATCCTGAAATAGGGAGCACCAATACTCTTTGTGAAGAAGAAGGATGGAATATTGAGGTTGTGTATTGACTTTCAAAAAATGAATAAGTACACTATAAAGAACAAGAATCCTCTACCCATAATTGATGACCTCTTTGATAAACTAAGAGGAGAAAATATATTTTCAGAAATTGACCTGAGGTCAGTATACCATTAGGTAATAATAAATGAAGAAGACATTCATAAGACAACCTTTAGGACGAAGTATGGGCATTATGAGTTTATAGTGGTGCCATTTGGATTGACCAATGCACCAACTATCTTTATGTGCTTAATGAATGGCATATTCAAAAATTATTTGGATAATTTTTTCATAGTTTTCTTGGATGACATAATTGTCTATTATAAGTTTGAAGAGGAGCATGAACATCACTTAAGATTGGTATTGCATGCACTAAGAGAAAATCAATTGTATCCCAAAATGAGTAAGTGCTCTTTTTATCAAAATCAGATCCGTTGCTTGGGACACATTATTTCAGAGAAGGGAATAACAATATATCCAGAGAATATTGAATCCATTAAAGGATGGCCAACACCCAGAAATGTGTCAGGAGTCGGATCTTTTATGAGATTAGCTAGATACTAAAGAAGGTTCATAGTAAGGTTCTCTAAGATTGGTCATCCCATCACTTATTTGCAAAATAAGGGAACTAAATTTGAATGGACAACTAAGCATGAAGACAATTTTAATATGTTGAAGGAATTACTTACTAGTGCACCTGTGTTCAATATTGCTGACCCAAATGAAAGTTTTGTGGTATGTACAGATGCCTGTAAGGAAGGACTTGGGGGATTCCTCATGAAAAATGGACATGAAATTGGTTATGATTCCATAAGTATTAAGGAGCCTGAGAGGAACTATGCAGCACATGACTTGGAGCTTGCTTCCATTTTCCATTCCTTAAGGACGTGGAGGCATGATCTCATGGGGAAGAGATTTGAATTAAGGATAGATCACATTGGCCTGAAGTATCTTTCTAAAAAACCAACCTTGAATGCCAGGAAAAAATGATGGATGGAATTTTTAAGTGAATATGACCTTGATATCAAGCATATTAAAGGAAAAGAGAATACATTTTTTTATGCACTTATTAGAAGAGTGCATCTGATGCATTTTATTGTTGTGAGTACGCATCAATCAGACTTGAAGAGAAGAATTTTAGATGATCTTGTTACAGATCATCATTACATATAGGTAAATGAAATCTTACAACAAGAAGATGTACAATAGAAAGTAAAGGAGTATGAGATAAAGGAAGATGGATTACTAATGCATAAGAATAAAATCTATGTTCCTAGTTCTAGAGAACTAAGGAATTTGGTATTGAAGGAAATGCATGATGTTACTTATGTTGGACATCCTGGTTACTAGAAAATGATTACAACAATAATAAGCCAATTATTTTGGCTGGGAATGAAAAATGATGTTGTTGATTACATCGCTCGATGTACAAAATGTCATAAAGTGAAGCCTAAACATAGGCACCCAACGAGTTTGTTGCAACCATTACCAATCCCAGAGAATAATTGGGAAGTGATAAAAATTGATTTCATAACTAAATTACCCAAGAAAACAAGGAAACATGATTCATTCATGGTGGTGGTTGACAAATTAACAAAGGCTACTCATTTTGTTCATGTAAAAAAAACCCATGCAGTGACTAACATTGCAAAAACTTACATGAGAGAGATTGCTAGGTTCCATGGGATACCTAGGACAATTGTCTTGGACAAAGATACAAAGTTTACTTCCAATTTTTGGAGGGGGTTGTTTAAATTATTTGATACAAATATGAACTTTAGCACAATATACCATCCATAGTCAGATGGGAAGAGAGATAGGTTCAAACGAGTAATTGAAAATATGTTGAGAATGCATGTGATGGATAAGCCATCTAAGTGGGAAGATTACTTGCACCTGGTTGATTTTGCATATAATAATGGGTATCAAGCTTCATTGAGAATGAGCCCATTTGAAGCCTTGTATGGTAGGAAATGAAATACTCCAGTGAGCTAGGAAAACTCAGGAGATAGAGTGGTACATGGGTAAGAGTTGCTCAAGGATATGGAAGAAAATTTCGTTAAGATCAAGAGGAATTTAAAGGAAACTTAGGATAGACAAAAATTTTATGAAAATAGGAACATGACAACTAGAGAAATTAAAGTAGGGGAGCTTGTTCTTCTGAAAGTGAAGCCTGTTATCTCAAAGTTTGTAGCTAGGTAAAATGGCTATAAGAAAGGAGGCAAAATTGGCATAACATAAACCTATCCCACCCAATGTCACCACTATGGGGAGGTTATTTCTCTTTAGGGAGGTTAGGCCTAGGGGAGACGTCCCCGATAACTTGGAGTTTTGAAGAGGCAAGAGTTTAAAAGTCAATGTAAAGTTCCCCCTTCACAGGTCACCACCAAAATAGATAGTCCCAATTAAAAAACCAATAATGATGTGTAGGCCCAAACAAGAACACTTTCCTGGAACAAAGCAACAACAAACCAATATATGGAAGCTATGATTCAATGGGATAGTACTTCATAAGACTATCTGATATCAATATATAAGCAATTATAACAATAAATATTGACGAAGTCAAGGTTTGTTAATATAGCAATGAAATAATATCACTTCACCAATAAATATCAAGATGATGTAGCAATCAATGTATCCAATCAATACCTTATTCAATAAATTCTTTAAAGACCATCCAATTGCCTAATAAATGAAAGCTTTTGCGTCAATATGAAATAGCCAAGGGTGATGCCAGCCTTTTAGGGTTAGTAGTTAGTTAGGGTTTTAGTTTAGCAAAGGTTTTGAGAGTTGTTTGATCACCTTCACTTCAACGTTGGAGGCTGAAATGAAGCGAGAAATGAACAAGATTAAACCTCCTACGTTTGATGGAGAGCACTAGAAGGAGGAAGATGTTGATACATGGCTTCTTGGCATGAGGAAATGTTTCCAACTAAAGAATTATTCCTCTCATGCAGAAGGAAGAATTTAAATGTATCAACTGAAAGGAATGGAATCCATGTGGTGGGATCAACTTTTGTAGGTGAAACACATTAAAGAGAAAAATGTTACATGGAAGGTATTCAAGAATTATTTCAAAAATAAATACTTAAATAAGAGGTACTATGATAGAAAGATGAAAGAGTTCTTTGAACTCAAGTTGGGTAGAATGACCATTGATGAATATGAGAGAAGGTTTTTGGAATTGTTGAAGTATGTCCCTTTCATCAAATATGAGACTGTAAAATTCAAAGGTATCTGAGTGGAATACCACCTTCCATCAATGACAAGATCAAGTATGATGATCCTAAAACTAGGGAAGAAACTACTAGGAGATAAAAGTACTTATATGAGAAGAAAAGAGAAAATCCCACTTTATAGAAGCCTTGGGATGATAAGAAGAAGTTCAAGAAAGAGCTGAGGCAGAAGGGAAACAAACCTCCCTTTTTCAGAAATAGTCCATAAGGAAAACCATATTTTAGAGAGAAGATAATGGTTGAGGTAGGGGGACAAAGCCCAAGGCATACGGCCATTCAATGTTTGGGTTGTTAGGGAGACCACAAGTATAGATATTTTCCCCACAAAATTAACAAAATGAGAGTTGTCCACAATTTCAACAAGAAGAAACAGTGGAGAACATGGGCAGTAGAATACCAAGGATCTATGCATCTCTAGACAATTAGAAGCCTGAGTTTCAATCACACATGATTGAATTTGAAGGTATGATTAATCACCATGCCTTTACTATTTTAATTGATTCAGGAGCTAGTCATAATCATATAGATCCCAAGATGGTAGAAAGTTTTCATTTTCCAAGAAACAAGCATGGAAAATATTAGTTAGTGCAACTAGATACAGGAGCCAAAAGAAAATTTACAGAAATGGTTAAGTCATGTCTCAAGGACATAAATGGATTGATCAAAAGAGCATATTTGAACGTCTAACCTTTAGGTTCCTATGACTATATAATAGGGATGGATTGGTTGGATCAACAGCATGCCAGATCAGACTATCATAACAAGGCATTCATTTTCCTAGATGAGGAAGGAAACCCAAGGAAAGTGAAGGGAATCCCAAGGGAAGTGACTATCAGAGAACTCTCAGCAATGCATCTAAAAACGTTTTACAAGAAGGGTTGTCAAATATTTTCATCCCATGTGCAGGAAGAACCAAAGGATAAGGTTTCAAATATTGAAGACCATGCAGTCCTGGGAGATTTTTTAGATGTATTTGAGGAGGTACCAAGACTAACCAAAAAGAGAGACATTCATTTGTCTATAAACTTGATGCCTGGATCGACTCTACTGTCGAAAACTCCTTACAAAATGAGTACACCAAAACTGAAGGAGTTGCAAATGCATCTTGAAGAAATTTTGAATAAGGGGTATATATGCCCAAGTGTGTCACCTTGTGGTGCCCCGGTCTTGTTCATGAAAATGAAATATGGCACATTGAGATTGTGCATTGATTTCAGACAGTTGAATAAGGCTCATAACGAATGGTGTATTCAGAGAATATCTAGACAATTTTGTTCTAGTATTTTTGGATAACATTCTTGTGTATTACAAGTCATAGAAAAAGCATGAACATCATCTAAGGATGGTGTTTCAAGTGCTAAAAGAGAACCAACTATATGTTAAATTGAGAAAGTTTTCATTCTATTAAAAGAAGATCCATTATTTGGGACATATGACTTCAAAGGATGGGATAGTCGTGGATCCTGAGAAGATAAAGGCCATCAGAGAATGGTCAACGCCAAAGAATGTAATAGAAGTCATATCCTTTATGGGTATATCTAGCTATTATAGAAGGTTTATTGCATGGTTCTCAAGGATAGCTCACCCCATCACTTCCTTTCAAAGGAATGAGAATAAATTTCAATGGTCATAAGAATATGAGAGAAGCTTCCATCAATTGAAGCAGTTGTTAACCAGTGCTCCAATTCTAATTATTGCAGATACAAATGAAGATTTTGTAGTTTGTATAGATTCATGCAAAGAAGGATTTGGGAGATTCCTTAGCATTAATGGGTTTGTAATATGTTATGAGTCCAGAAAATTGAAAAAGCATGAAAGGATCTATGAAAATCATGATTTGGAGTTGGCATCCATATTCCACGCTATGAATAAATGGAGACATTATGTTATGGGAAAGAAGTTTTAACTAAGGATAGACCATAAGAGTTTGAATTATTTGTTTGATCAGAAAACCTTGAATGCTAGGAAGAGTAGATGGTTGGAATTCCTTTGTGAGTATGACTTTGATATCAAGCATATCAAAGGAAAGGAGAACAAAGTGGTTGATGCACTCATCATAAGAGTGCATGAACTACATGCTATGACCATTATTATGTATCAAACTGAGGGAAGTAGCATGATATCACGATATTCCCAATACAATTGTGTCTGATAGAGACCCAAAATTTACCTCAAAGTTCTTTAAGGGGTTATTCGAAGGGTTCAAAATGAATCTAAACTTCAACACAACCTATCATCGTGAGTTTGATAGGAAAAAAGAAAGGGTGGACCAAGTGATAGAGGGCATGATAAGGATGCATTTGATGTACAATCCATCTAAATGGGAAGACTACCTACACTTGGTAGAATTTTCCTGCAACAATGCGTATCAAGAATCACTGAAGATGAGCCTGTTTGAAGCACTTTATGGCATAAAGTGCAACACCCCAGTAATTTGGGATAACCCTACTGATAGGGAACTGGTTGGGCCATAGTTACTCAAGAAAATGGAAGAGAAAATGGTGAATATTAAGTACAATTTGAAGGTTTCCCAAGACAAGAAGAAACGTTATGCAAATAAGAACAAAACCCACATGGAGTTTAATGTGGGTGATCATGTTTTCTTGAAAGTGAAATCCAACAGAAGTTCCCTGAAGGTGGGAAACTATTCCAAGTTGGTAGCCAAATATTATGGGCCATTTGAAATGCTATAAAGTATTGGACCAGTTCCATATATGATTTCATTTCCTACATCCATGACTCTACATAATGTGTTTCATGTTTCATTGCTTAATAAATATATACATGATCTTAGTAACGTGATTGGTTGCAATGTGATTCAGGTGGAGCAAGAAGGCATATTGTAGGTGCATCTGGTGTGGATATTGGATAGGAAGAGAGAGAAGATATGAAATCAATCCATAGGGCTTGTAAAGGTCTAATGGAATTGGTATGGTCCTAAGGATGTGACATGGGAAAATGAGGATGCTATGCGGGCAGATGACCCACATCTTTTTGAATATTTTGAAAATCTTGTTGATATTATGTAAATGAGTTGCACTAAGGATAGTGAAAAAATAAGGGGAGGGGATTTTAATACCCCAGGCCGATCCCCTGTGAAATGTACTAATGTTTTTAGTTTGGTGAAATGCGTGTTGATAAGCTAGTATTATTATGTGTTATAGGCAAAATAACCTGGATGCTAAGGCCAATAAGCCTGAATTTTGGATATGTAATCATGCAAATCATTAATAAAAATTATACATCGATGTGTGTAGAGCGAACATGAATAAATAATGATGGGGAATGAATATACACTAGGTAGGGAAAGGGATGGGACTAAGAGGATAGGAAAGAGGGGATAATATAGAGGACTTAACCCAAGGGAATATTATAATATATTCCTGAAAATGAAAATATTAAAGCAGGGAAAAATAAACGAAGTTATCCTAAGTTCTTGGGAAAGGGGAAACGAATGCTAAATGGAGTGCATGCAGCTCCAGGAAGAAAGATGTCAACCTGGGCGCATGTAGCTAAAGTTGTAGATTCAACTCGTTGGGGGCATCACTTCCCATTCTTCCATCCTTCACCTAACTCGCTTCCTCTCGATCGTCGACCTCTACATCTTCACGCACCTATGAAACCAATAATTGGGGAAGACGACCTGAGTCTTATCATGAATCAAAGCATATATGTACTTTCCAAAACTGTTTCGTTCCTTACCAAACTGTGGTTTCTACCATTTTGTGAGCTATATTGAACCTTTTTTTTTGTCCTCACCTTGATAGAACTGTTTTGAGGTGGTTGAAGAAGAGGGTCATCAGGCCCATGGTTGAAGAGGTAGGTCGTCATGCTTGTGAAAAAATCTCTCCAGGTTAGAGAGTTTGTTGGGATGTGATTTTCTCCTAGAGATAGTTTAGCACCAGCTATGAAGGTCTGAGAATTCCTGATCCAGCCTACTGTCGAGACATTGAAAGGGGAAGTAGAGGGACCGATGTACTATGGAACAATGAAGGTACATATTCTCAGGGTGGAATAGGCATGTGGGGAAAGAGATTCCATGAGTAGTGGGTGTACGAAGGTTCCAGTCGAGAATCCTTCTAGTTTCACTGTACAGTCTCTTGTAACCTCATCCTAGTATAGGATTTCATTGCCCTGGGTGTCGCTTAGTCCCAACTCAAGGGTGACCCATTGTTGAGCATGATGATCAACATGGTCTAAGGCTGGGAGGTTCATTGAAGGTCTGGACATAGTTAGTGGAACTCAATTAAAATATAAGTATTCATTCCATGTTCCTTCACATGCTATGTATTTATATATGTTGTTACATCTATAATTTTGTTTGAATTACTACATGTATGCTTTTACTTCTATTTTTGCATCAGTCTGTGTATTAGCAGAATATGTTGTTTGTGTATGGTTTTATTTATAGGCCGATCATAATTGTTATTTCTATAATATAGCATGGCCCGACCTAGGTGGTTGGGGGTGTTAAAACAAATTGGCATCAGATTTAAGAGAGACGCCCTATAGTGACATTGCCCGACCTGTTGGTGGCTAGGGACATTACAAATTGGTATCAAAGCTAAGAGAGACGTCCTCTAGTGACATTTCCCGAATGGTTGATGGATGGGGATGTTAAAATTCACTTGGAAATGGTGCATGCACTATAATATATGATATACTTGCTAATCTCCTATCGAAGTTTCAGCCAATTAAAATGTTTCTAAAGAATGACCACAATTTTCTCTATGCCAAAATGTCCTGCCACCCGACTGTAGTGGGCTTAAAAAGTTATCTTTCAATGCTCACTTGTAGGAACATAGAGATGGCCCAGGTGGCATAAAAGTCTATCTTGAATGTGAAAATCAGTGACAGTGGCACCTGTACCCAAGATCTGATATGTGGTGGTGAAGTGCAGATCTTGCTGGTAAAGTTGGGGCCATTCTAATGTTTCATGGCCGCAGGAATGGAGCATGGTGTTGAGTGCAGCCATAGGAGGCCGATTGAAGAAGTTAGCGACATGAT
>JASDQU010410274.1:0-10504 GCA_032191745.1 Picea mariana | reverse complement strand
GAGCGTGCAGGGACAAACGTCGATAAAAGGTACTTCTATCATCCTTCCTTCTCATGTTTTAGTTTAGATAGATTTGAAAGGAAGTCAGTGTCCATGTTAAGCATTTTCTGTCTAGAGTTAGGGTCAAGCTCTTAGAAGCGATCTACCTGTCCGCAGGGAGATTTTCCTACAACAGGGTGTCCTCCGTTGAGACCCCTATTGAAGAAAACCTGAAAGGTTTGGAGCAAGACATCGATCAACAAGAGGTTGAGGAGAGGGGTCCTAATGAAGGTTACCAATCCTATGAGGAGTAAGAATTTACTCATGCCTCTACCAAGGATAATGAGGACCTAGTTGAAGAGCAATAGCCTGAAGATATTAAACATGATGAAGTATTGATGTGTGCTCCTCCCTCTTATGAAGCCATCCCAAATCCTATTTCCCCTGCACAAGAAGAGGAGGATGAGGTTAGTCACTTTCCTTTTCAGGATTTTGATGATACCTTATTTTATGATTTGGGAAGTGAAGAAGTGTTAGAGGAGCCCTTGGATGTTTTAAGTCCTTCATGTTATGACAAAGGAAATGACATTGTTGATAATATAGATGAGTTCATACATGTCAGGAAATGAAAATGGGATGTGATTTGGTATGATGGGGATCCCATTTACCACATTGAGGGTCATTTCCAAATGTTTCCTTTACAACTATCATATGAGGTTACTAATAATTTTGACATTTGGCAACAAGAGATGATACACTCACAAATATTTTCCAAGCACCCAAGGATGACCCAATCCAATATTCTCCTGATGATTTTCGGTCATACCTTGGAAATTTTGATGAGTATTCCTTTGAGCACTTGGATTTATTCTATGAAGAATATTATCAACCACTCTTGTGCTCAGATCTTGGTGAGAAAATTTATTTCCCAAACAAGGACACTTGTAACAAGGTTTTTCAACCTCCATCGATTACTTTTCCTCACTATGTCACTAAGTATGCAGTTGGAAAATATGTCCCTTGTCTTGAGTTTTCTCTGAGGAAAATCTTATTTTTATAATTCAAGGGTAGGTTTAATACCTCAAGAGGAATTTTATTATCTTGGTCTTTCATCCTTCCCTTAAATAATTGTTAGTCATCCTCTAGGTTCTTACTTGTCCCTTCCCAGACCTCAGAATGTGAAGATTTCCAAGGTAGCTAACCTTCAAACTCTTTGAGTCGGTCTTTTGAACCTTTGATTTTTCATGATCCCTTTATGAGATGGATTGAGTACTTTCCTAAGAGTGTGAATTGGCACAATTTTGTCCCTCCCTCCCGCCTCCATGAGCTAGACTTTATGATTTCCAATTATACAATATATTTTCTAACTCATGTTATTTTTGTGCTTGACTTATCATTGTTTTGGTTTATGATGAAGCACAGAGGCAGGTATTATGAGATATTGCTAGGATGGTTTCACTAGTTATTTTACTACACCTAGCATTCAACCATCAGGTAAGTATAGGTGAGTTAGGCATTTGCATCCATTGTATATACCATTTGCATATCATGCTATTGTAGTGTAGTTTCATTTTGTATATATGCATGCTTATTTTATTCCACTATATCATATATGAGCAAGGGGTGATATCACCACCCTAAATATTACTGATTCATTTTGTTGAGATATAGAAAATACAACTCATGCCAGATATGTTGAGGTTCTCATGCACTCTACGGTGAGCATATGTCCTTGAGTTGGAGCCAGATGTTATCCCCTATCCTAGGGATAACTAAGGAGATCATGTCTCAAGGCCCACAGAATCTAGACATGGAGTACCGAGAGCCAGACGACATGAGCTTGGCCCCGAAGGGCCCATCATTGCTTCAGTGCATCCCATCTATCAGCAGCAACATCATTCATCCCACCAGCATGGTCCTGAAGTAGCAATGGGTTTTGCTCCATGAGGTAATGAGTCTGGGTATCATGGTATGTGTCACTCTAATTTTCAAGGCATTTGAATATGTTGCATTGAAATCTCATTTATTTCATAATGTTTGCTTGGAAATTATGCTCTTTAACTTGTTCATACCTCGGGGGGTGACAAAATTCCCTAGTAAGTTGGTTCCCTTTAAGATGAGTTGCCATTGGGTGGGCCTATGAAAGGTCATCATCCATTCCTTCCATACTTACCATTTTTCATCATTATACTTCTCATATTCCCCTACCTTGGTTCAAGAATTGGGTTTCCCACACTAGGAAGGGTTGTACCTTGCCTTGTGGGAAGAAGGGGCTAAAGGCCCATAGGGTAAAAGTAGTTGGCAAGAGTTAAAATCCAAAATAAAACCTTTGAGATGCTTTGCCCAGGGATTCCCGAGAAAGCAATAAAATACTTCTCAGTAAGAAAAGGGGACTCGTAAGATAAAATAAAACTCAAGGTCTAGTTGGTGGATGGGAGGTCTCATCATGAGTCAGCCTATTAGGTCCATGGTCATGTAGCGGTATGACACTACCGTCTATCTGGTCACCAAACCAGGATAGTGTCTCTTGGTTTCATAGCCAAGAGAAAGGGGGTCTCATCACAAGCCAACCTTCTCATTTCCGTGAAGTGCTTGTGGGTAATGTTGTCACCTCTAGTCACCACGCCAAGACAGTGTCCCCCAACTTTTCCCTTGAAAAGAAAAAATAAGACTATGAATAAAAGACATTTAATGGGATAGGAAACAGTGGCATCCATGATAAGGTGCATCTCACCCTCTATAAAGGCACCCACGGACAAGACCTACATTTCCCCGTTATCACTGCACCCTCTACCCAAACACTTCCCCTACACCATTTCACACACTTACATGACCTAGAATGGATCTCACCTAGGAAACACCCTAAACTTAAAGAGGATTAGCTGAATAGGACATTCTGAGACCCTCTCCAATCCTGACTTGTTCAACTGCATAAAGTATTTGAGCATTTTTCTAGGTAAAGGAGGGTTTGATGCACATGTTTGGGTAATTTGATTATTGGATGTGATTGACATTGCTATGATCCCTGTGACTTATGATCCCATAGAGGGCATACTTGTTGTTGTTGCATGACCATGCCCGGTGGACAGGTACATATGGGGAGATGATTAGCTCAGACCTCCATGGGGATGAAAGCCTACAAATGTATGTTGTGACCCCAACGAGGGGCAGAGAGATGTCATAAAATTGCACCAGGGAAAAGGAAGGATGTTTCAACGGAGACACTTTGGCAAACCCAGAACCAAGGGGGTCTTGCTCTTCCACCTAGACGTTGGCCTTGGGAGGCTCGTGATGTCACCATTGTGCCCCTAAACATCACCCAACGTCAGGATTGGCATTATGGAGGCATTTGTGTGCTAATTGACATGTGTGGCATCATCTAGGGGCTTGGAAGGCCTAACATTTTGCAGATGAGGCCCAAATTTTCACCCAAGAGGCTCAACATCACCCTAGAAGGGCATGACATCACCTCTAAAAGATGATTTTAGCGTTTAATTATTTGAATTTGTGTAAAAAATGTATTTTTCATGTAATTTGGCCACGACAACCTTTTGATGACCTAAAACTAATTAAAGGTCATAATTATTGTATAAATAGAGAGATAAAAATCTCATTTTTTCATCATCTTTCATCACACAAGGGTGTGGTCTGAAATTCAGCCCTCTTTAAGGGTTATTCACTGAAACTAAGTGGTGTGCAACTTTTGGGGAGGCAAATCTTGGTGTATTTTGGAACATCTTCATTGTGGAGGATCTTCAACTAGGGTTTGGCTTGATTATTCTTCGTTAAGTAAGTAGAAAATATGCATTTCATTATTGTGAATGAATTCTCAGGGTAAATTTACTTGTTTCATATTAAATATTATGAAATTGCTTGCTTGGAACCCTAGGAGAAAGACATATGTTATTATCTTTTTCTCTATAATCTTCCACTTGCTAAGATTTCTTGAAAAACATCTATCTAGAAGTAGATACTAGACACCTACCATTGTAGCACTCTAGTAACCCTACCTCATTTCCTATTGCATATTTTATTTCAAATTGTCTAAGGAAAAGAGCAATCACTAGGGCCTAAATTTTGTTACTTCCTAGCAATTGTCTTTAGGAGTTGGATTTTTGAGGCCTTGGGCTACCAACACCTCTCTCATCCTCTCCATCCCCTTTAACTAAACATTGTCATTACTATTTTCCTCTAAGACTTGTTACTACCATCATTGACTCCATTACAGGTCTACCTAGAAAGGCACTAGTCTACCATTTACAATTGTTGATTGATCAAACCATTTTTAGAATCTCTTCTCTTGAACACCTACTAACTTCTACTAACCTTAGATTAGCCTAAATCATTAACCTACTACCTGTTGTTGAAAAATATTGCTATAACCATCTAACATCAGCAAATTAACCCTAAAAGTGACATGTTATGCTATCTAGATGTTGCTAAAACTGCTTGTGACTATTTATTATCAAATTTCCTAGTTAAAGGTATTATTTCAAGTCTTTATTCAAACATTTTAGAGAACAAATCTTGTGGTTGTTGCAAATTTCTTATTGTTGTTATAAATTGTTACACTGCTGTAATTTTATATCAGCTAGTACATTTCTTAAGAGTTCATTGTCTTATGAATCACTAACATCATTTTGGTACTTGGAAAGTGCCCCTTTTGCCTTGGTGTCTTGTTCTAGGCAGGTACACAATATTATTTATTTGCTTGATCTTCAATAAGACTTAAAGAACCTTTTATCTTGAGTGATATGTGAGAGGGGAAGGATTTCCTTTTGTCATTTTCCTTAGCCTTCTCAACCCCCCAAGTCACTAGGGGCGTCTCCACTAGGGTACTGTAACATACTCCTAAATAGAAAGGGATTTCCTATCAAGGTGATTGTGATAGGTCATTCCCAGTTACACAAATTTTGTATCCACTTGCCTTGGGATTTTGGGAAAGTACAAATTGTGCGATAACATGCCCTGTTATTTTTAAGTTGACATTTTTAGAGAAAAAGGTGATATAAATACACCTTTCCAAATTCATTTTTACAAAACTCTTCCTCTCATAAGAGAGGAAAAGTCTGAAATTTTCACCCTAGTGGCTCCTTGGTTGAATTTTACTAGTGCGCACCACTTGGAGACTTTGCTATGGATGCTTTTTTTTATGATTTTTGGTGGAAATTTATGTAACTAGATGTTTATTGCTTGATTATTCTTTGTGAAGTAAGCAAAATCTAAAATTTATTTTCATGCTTTGAATGGTTATGGTATATTTCACTTGTTCATGTTTAAGATTATGAAATTTATTGCTCTTAAACCCTAGGAGAGGGACATAAAGTGATTTTTCCTCTCTCTATTCATTTTCCACTTGTTAAATATTGTCAAAAGGATCTTGTCTAGAAAGGATTCTAAAGCCATAAATTTCTAACACTTTAGAATTTTTTTTCTAGAGCTTGTTACAATTACTTTTTCAAGTGTACAAGGAGAAGAGGAATTCACTAGATCCTAAAAGATCTTGAACTCTAGCCAAAATTCCATCATTGAGACTTAGAGCTTGAGGCCTTGAAGTGCCAACACCTCAAGACATTATTTCCCCATTCTTAGACCATTATTATCATTTATTTCTCCAAGTTATTTGTTGTTTTTGTAATTGACTCCATAAGCCCAAAAGGCATTGATTTCTATTTCTCTTGTGAAGGATTGATCAAACAAACACTCAAACTTCATTCTCTCGAGCTTTTACTAACTATCTCTAACCCTAGATTATCCTAGATTACTAATCTACTTGTTGTTGCAAAACATTGCTACAACCATACTAACTATTGTAATGTTTTGCATACACTAACCTAAATCATAGCTAACTTACCCATAATTTTCTTGTGACAATTGTTAAATAATCCACTTGATATATGCTTAATTTTCATTGTCTTTTCTAGCAATTATGAGCACTAACTCTTGTGGTTGTTACAATTTACTCTTTTTTGTTATAAATTGTCATCAAACTATAATTTTTCTTCATCCATCATGCAATTTCACTATTTGATCCAAAAATCCTTAGATGTAAAATTAGTTCTTAAATATACATAATCATCTAACCAGATTTGGGAAATGAAGATCATCTTTGACTATTTGCAAATAACAAGTGAATGTCTTACTTATCCATAAACTTCAATAACACTGATGAATAACTTGCAGAAATAAAATGCTAAAATGAAGTCAAGTAAGATCAACAACAATTCAAATGGCACAATAGCAATTTGTTAACAGAATTCACCCATCTTGGGATATGTCTCCAAGTCCCTTTTCAATAGTGAGACCACTCAATTAATGCTCAAATGCCAAAAATTTCAATGAATGGACTTATAAATACCAATGTTTTGAAGACACCCTTTAATTTTGCTGCGCAATCCTAGAAATAGAGGTCATTACTGAATTCCTTAGGAAATTCTTAGAAAAATGAGTGTAAACTCGAATATGTTATGAACAGGTGCTTAAAGACCCCTTTTGCACGCATAACGAGACTATGGGTCTCATACATGAAAAATTGGACTAAGAATTTCCGTACATAAAATTTGTACATAAAATAGACATCACCATCATATTCCTCTCAAAATTTTGAGAAAAATGAGTATAAACACTCTATACTTCCATCAAATAACTCTATGGCACGTAAAACGAGACAAACCCAAAACTATGAGCACCTCTTGCACGCTAATCGAGAAAATATGAAATTGGCACGAACTTCAATGGAACAAAATTCTATCTGGCACATAAATCCATGTCATATGTAGGCCATGCATTGAGTTTATATAGGCCAAACTCAGCCTAACAGAGCCCCTTTATTCTTAGATTGTATTGTTTAAACTTAAATGCAATTTATCTCATTTACATAACAAAATCGAACTTGGAAGTCTGTTTGCTAAAGTTTTGTGTTGTTAGAGCGGACATACCAAGGTCAAACTCACAGGCCTCGCCCTTCCCCAACACTGTGGCATATATTACCTTATATATATGAATATGTTATAACAAAATTTCGGGAGGTTATAACAAAGTGTAATATGTGTATTGGTTATATGGAACTCAGATAAACCATGGGTTGGGGGCTTTATCCCTCGACCCTTTTCCCACCAAATAAATATTTACCAAATCTTAAATATATTTCATGCCATATTAATGTTAAGTCCCATGTGTGTGGTGCAATGACAAAAGGGCGTTGGTGTAGAGTTATAGGAGGTCACAAATTCGACCCCCATCGACCCCTATATTTTTGTTAAACCAAGCCATATAAGGCCAATGAGAGACTTCCATGTGGAAGTCCCTCATTGTTCCACCTGTATTGTACCCTGTATGGTCCACACCATGTGTCAAAACTCGATTGGTCCATGTAAGTGCCACATCATCTATAAGACCCTGTTGACTCAGCTTGCTACCTGCCATGTGTCACGTTGCGAGGTTTCCACATCAGCAATGTACATCATGTACATATGTGTCACGTGTCACCCTTCCAGTGGTGACATGTGTCACCTTTTTCATTTTTTGTTTGGTTTGATCGAAACTTTGATCGGCCATAACTTATTCATACGAAATTCGTTTGAGGTGATTTTTGCGTCATTGGAAATCTATTGCTGAGACATACGCAATGAATTCATTTTAAAGAGAATCTAAGAAAATAAATTTTTGAGCATTTTGGATCCTCTTGGACCTCTTTTGAGCGTTTTGGATCCTCCTGTATCACACCTCCCCACTAAAGAAATTTTGGACCTCCAAAAGTATGGATCATTCATAAATGAGGTAAAGATATATTTTCCTCACTTGTCTAGTATCATCCATCCATGATGCTTGGATAACAAGCACCTGGTTCATCAAAACCATAATGAATACTAAAACAACATTGCTAATCAAGTTAACCATTCCCTTAAATTCGAAAACTCCACCATTCATTGTTGCAGTAGCCAGCCATACTCCACTAATTAGTAATAAATTGAATATACAGATGCAAAAGAGAATGAAAAATCAACATATTTTTCATTCTTAACATGAACAACATTAACCAAATGACCTATTTTACTTTCAATCGTAGGCTGTAAACCTGAATCCTGGAGACTAGCATTTTCACGTGCCCTATAGTGACAACTGTCAAATTAGTATTCATATGATGAGCTCTCACAATGAACTCAATCCCATACTTGAAAAGATGATACTTGTTATATTCCCTGTAGAAAATGTCCTTCCTATCATACAAGTATGGAATTCCCAAAACCATCCCGCAGATGTCAAGTGGAACTATGTCTAACTCTACCTCATCAATGAAACTAGATGCGATCATAAATCGTAACTTGCATTGCTTAGTTACTTTTACTTGATCATTATCAAAAATCCATCCCAAAGGATATGGTCTCGGATGAGGCCTAGTTTCCAATCCCAAATTATGAGAAACTTGCTCTGAAATAATATTTACATGTGATCCACTATCAACAAGTGTATCAATATTAGTGTGCATTCAGATAACTTGTAAATTAAATAGGTATTTTCTTTTCCTTCCATCAGGGAATACATTAGCCTTTGCAGAAGAAGTACACAAACTAAAACTTGCAAGAGAAGATTTACCTTTGATGCCCATATTTGTAACCTTAGTTTCATCCTCGGAATATGATCCAAGATCCTAAATTATGGTCGTGGTCTTCATTTTACCCTTCTTATGTTGAGACCACTTTCGCTTCAATTCTAGATGCAACTTCCAACAATTCTTCTCATAGTGTCCTTTATTCTTGCAGTGAGAACATGTAGGCTTCTTCTCTTCATCCTTCTTCAATGTAGGTTTCTTCATACTCTTCCATTTTTCCTTCGACTGCTCATTGAATTCACGTGGCTCCTCTAATACATCCTCAACATGTTTTCCTTTGTTGGCTTCAAGATGAGTATCTTGTATTGACACTTCGTCATTATTAGTAGGATTAAACATCAATATAGTATGGAGAAGATATGGATGCATACCACCAATATACTTTAGAAGAGTCTCAGGAGTATGTAATGGAATTCCCAAAGACAATGCCTTCCTATTAAATTCTTGTGTATAAGCTTGGACATTTTTCCCTTTTCCTTGTTGTAAATGTTTCCAAGCAATCATTGATGTTTGCATATAAGATAATGGATAAAATTTCTTTCTTAATGCAACAATAAATTCAATCTAGGAAGAAATGATTTTACCATGTTGAATAAGATCAACTTGTGTCTGACTCTCCCACCATATCAAAGTTGTGTCGCTCAGGAGAAGAGTAGCCAACTCTATATTTGCAGTATCCTGTATGATTTTGTGTACCCTGTAATATACTTCAATCTATTTGACCCAATTATCCAACTTCTCTGCATTCAACTCTCCATTATAAGTAGGAAAATTAAACTTTACATCTAGCTTTAACAAAGGCAAATCATGAGAATGAGAAGATTTCTTAGAATGATTTTTCCTCTTATGAGAAGAATTTTCACTTCCATCAGAAGAAGATGATGATGATGATGATGGGGACAAATGAGGCTATGGGGGTTCTTTAGCTTCTCCTTCTTCTTTAACTGATGTTCCCGATGGACCACCTTCATTTTGATTATGAGTTCCTCTTTGTATTTCTAGGTCTTCCTTCACCATGGTTTTCATCTCAATGAACAATTTTAGAAACTCCTTACCATCCTCACAAAGAACATCTTCATGCTCCGTTTCTTTTCTTGGAAATATTTGTCCAATTTTAGGATTAAATTCTTCAAGCGTTCCTTCACCTCGCTTAGATTTGGACCTTGTAAGCATTCACTTGTAAATACACATCAAAACCAGCTCTGATACCAACTTGATCGAAAAATTATTAGATGTAAAATTAGTTCTTAAATACACATAAACATCCAACCAGATTCGGGAAATGAAGATCGTCTTTGACTATTTTCAAATAACATGTGAATATCTTACTTATCCATAAACTTCAATAAAAATGATGAATAACCTGTAGAAATAAAATGCTAAAATGAAGTCAAGTAAGATCAACAACAATTCAAATGGCACAACAACATTTTTTTAACGAAGTTCACCCATGTTTCTCTACGTCTCTGGGTCCCATTTCCACAGTGAGACCACTCAATTAATTCTCAAATGCTAAAAATTACAATAAATGGACTTATAAATACCAAGTTTTTGAAGACACCCTTTAATTCTACTGCTCAATCCCATAAACAAAGGGCATTACTAAATTCCTCACAAAATTATGAGAAAAATGAGTATAAACACGACTATGTTCTGAACAGGTGCTTAAAGACCCCTTTTTACATGCATAACAAGACTATGGATCTCATACATGGAAAATTGGAATACGAATTTTTGTACATATCATTTTTACACAAAATAGACATCACCATCAGATTCCTCTCAAAATTCTGAGAAAAATGAGTATAAACACTCTATACCTCCCTCAAAGAACTCTATGGCATGCAAAACTAGACAAACCCAAAACTATGAGCGCCTCTTGCATGCAAATTGAGAAAATCTGAACTCAAATAC
>JASDQU010410267.1:0-10363 GCA_032191745.1 Picea mariana | reverse complement strand
GTATATGGATTACATGCTAGTTTTTTAATATTATAATTTTAGATGGTATTGATCTACTGTGGTGGATATTTTATCGAAATAATTATAACATTTTTGATAAATAATTTAAATCTTTATTATTAAGGTTATGTTTCTTTTAAATTTATAGAATATTTAGTTACTAATTAATAGAGAACAATAAAATACAATCACACCTGATAGGAGAGAAAACTCACCTAGAAGGTGAGGTTGTTATGTTCTATTTTCTTGAGTACAGAAATTATGCAAGTACAAAGAAAGAGGCACTTTCTGTGGAGTTTCCTTTGGCCTATGACCTCTATGACTGCTACAAAATCTCTCATCATCTGTTATGCTCACAGAGTATCACTCACAGATATTTTTATTAGTTATGGAACAAGATACATTGAAAAATAATGTAACCCCTTCTCCTCCTAGTGGCCGATATTTAACATAGCCCCATAGCCATCTAGGGGTAAATTTTTTACTTCCCCAACCCTCAATTGTGATAGGGTTTGGGAACTACTAGAATCTTCTTCAAATTAAATATGTGGCTAGCCCCATATGAGTGAGTAACTATGACTGATGTGGTATCATTTCGTACCATGGTGGTCAACACACTAGGTCAACTTGCAGGAGGCATAACTTTTGCATATGAGCATTTCGTACCATGGTGGTCAACACACTAGTTCAACTTGCGGGAGGCATAACTTTTGCATATGAGCTCCGATTGATGTGATTTTTGCACTGTTGGAAAGGTATCCATGCCTAGAATAGATTCACGGGGTTCGAGTTACACTCAAAAAGATTTAACCCCAAAATATTCCATTTGATTCATCAAAATTGTCCAAGAAAATTTCGGGCCCCTATTTTCCAAATTGGAACGTGCCACTAAAATGGCCCTACAAGTTGATTCCTCCAATATAGATATCATTAATTTTAAAAGGTTGTAATTAATTTTAAAAGGTGTAGTATTAATCTCTTTTACTTAAATGATTGTGCTAGTCTAATAAGATTTAAAAAAACAAAAAAAATTATAATAAAAAAATATACATTACTTTTCATATATATAATATTAAAAATAAAATCCTAAAAGGATTAGATTCAATGATGGAAAGTTGAGAGTTTTTCACCATTGAGCAAGGTTCAATTCTAATGAGGGTGGTACTAAGCCACACAAATTCAATACCTGTTTGTTTAGTCAAGAAGAGACACCCAAAAATCCATCCATATTAAAGATTGGTGATTTTAACAACTTAAATGTAATACACTAATATAATTTAAATTATATATATTTTGAACATTAAATCAATGTTTATTTCTTTTCAACTCAATTATATATTGAACACTACCGCATATTGTAATAAAGGACTGTTTATATCATATAAATATACCACCTCCCGCTGAGGGCGCTCTGGTGCACAGAGTGAAGGATTACAGGAAATTCATTTTTGACAAATTCCTTCTTACAGCTTGAATAAAATAAGTCTCGAAAATATTCATTTTATTCAGTTGGTTATAATGAATTTATTCATAAAATATTTTAATTATGATAAAAGTAAAATTAAAAGTTTTCAAACTTTAAATTAATTTTAAAAATATATTTGAAATTAAAAAAAAAAATCAATTTTTAAATCAATTTTTTAAATGAAATTAAAAATTAAAAATAATTACAATGTATATAATTATAAAAAAAAACTAGTATTTGCATAAATTCGTTCTTATAGCTTTAATAAAATAAATTGTTAAAATATTTTATATGTTCATTTAATTATTATAAATTTATAGATAAAATATTTAAATTATAATAAAAATAAAATTAATATTAAAAATTATATAAATAATAAAATATTTAAAAATAAAAATAAAAAATAATTATTATAAATTTATAGATAAAATATTTAAATTATAATAAAAATAAAATTAATATTAAAAATTATATAAATAATAAAATATTTAAAAATAAAAATAAAAAAATAATTATAATAATGTATATAATTATAACTTTTCAATTGTGTTTAGATTGGGATGAGTGATTGTTGTTTTCTAATATATATTATGAGTGATTATTGTTTTCTAATATACATTTTTAATTACTATTTTGCAGAATTTTTTTATTATTTGTTAGATTGGAATGAGTGATTTTTGTTTTCTAATATACATTATGAGTAATTGTTGTTTTCTAATATACAATTTTTATTATTATTTTTCTGAATTTTTATTATTGATTGATGTTTATTTACCTTTAAGAGGCCCATAACTTATATGTAAGGATTTTAATATGGTGGACTGTTATGAAAATAAAGAAAAAGACAAAAAAAAATGTGTGTTTTCCATGCTTTTGGTTAGAAAGAAAGAAGTAAGTTTTGTGAACATTAAAAGAATAAGATATTGAGAAATATAGTTTATAAGATTATTTTTCTTAATATCATAGTTATGTGAGCTTCCCAAACCAGTAAACTTTTTGGTCTTATATATGGGAAAATATAGTTTTGGAGGTTTGCTAAGAGAAGGTTGCCATATATATATATATATATATATATAATTTTTTTTCATCAAACTTTCAAAACTTATATATATATATATATATATATATATATATATATATATATATATATAATAGTAATATTGACCATAAAAAATAAATAGAGGAAAGGTGAGTTCCTAGTGGTCTTTTAAAAAATATGATGTTGAAGAACTAGTGAAAGATGTTATGTTGGATGTGAAGGTTCATTATTTATATGGATCAACTCCTCAATGATGCTTCATCATAAAGGGCATATGCCAGCCTTGAAATTGCATAGCTAGATGAACCTTATAAGAGTATATGGATTACATGCTAGTTTTTTAATATTATAATTTTAGATGGTATTGATCTACTATGGTGGATATTTTATTGGATATTTTATTGAAATAATTATAACATTTTTGATAAATAACTTAAATCTTTATTATTAAGGTTATGTTTCTTTTAAATTTATAGAATATTTAGTTACTAATTAATAGAGAACAATAAAATACAATCACACTTGATAGGAGAGAAAACTCACCTAGAAGGTGAGGTTGTTATGTTTTATTTTCTTTAGTACAGAAATTATGCAAGTACAAAGAAAGAGGCACTCTCTGTGGAGTTTCCTTTGACCTATGGCCTCTATGACTGCTACAAAATCTCTCATCATCTGTTATGCTCACAGAATATCACTCACAAATATTTTTATCAGTTATGGAACAAGATACATTGAAAAATAATGTAACCCCTTCTCCTCCTAGTGGCCGATATTTAACATAGCCCCATAGCCATCTAGGGGTAAGTTTTTTACTTCCCCAACCCTCAATTGTGATAGGGTTTTGGAACTTCTAGAATCTTCTTCAAATTAAATATGTGGCTAGCCCCATATGAGTGAGTAACGATGACTGATGTGGTATCATTTTGTACCATGGTGTTCAACACACTAGATCAACTTGCGGGAAGCATAACTTTTGCATATGAGCATTTCGTACCATGGTGGTCAACACACTAGGTCAACTTGCGGGAGGCATAACTTTTGCATATGAGCTCTGATTGACGCGATTTTTGCATTGTTGGAAAGGTATCGATGCCTAGAATAGATTCATGGGGTTCGAGTTACACTCGAAAAGATTTAAGCCCAAAATATTCCATTTGATTCATCAAAGTTGTCCAAGAAGATTTCGGGCCCCAATTTTCCAAATTGGGACGTGCAAGTTGATTCCTCCAATATAGGTATCATTAATTTTAAAAGGTTGTAATTAATTTTAAAAGGTGTAGTATTAATCTCTTTTACTTAAATGATTGTGCTAGTCTAATAATATTTAAAAAAAAAAAAAAGTTTTATAATGAAAAAAATATACATTACTTTTCATATATATAATATTAAAAATAAAACCCTAAAGGGATTAGATCCAATGATGGAAAACTGAGAGTTTCTCTCCATTGGGCAAGGTTCAATTCCAATGAGAGTGATACTAAGCCACACAAATTCAATACTTGTTTGTTTAGTCAAGAAGAGACACCCAAAAATCCATCCATGTTAAAAGTTGGTGATTTTGACAATTTAAATGTAATACACTAATATAATTTAAGCCAAATCACTTTCAAACATATTCAGAATATGTACTTAGTTAATATTTATATGTGTAAAACCAAATAAAAATAAAAAATAATAATTTTATGAGAAATTAATACTTCAAATTTTACTGCTAACGTCATAGATTTATGGATTAATGGAATAGATCATGAACATTTATATTTGCATGAATATAAGAGAAAATAAAACACACTAGATGAATTTAATATATATCCTTCTCAACCTAATTATTGAAAAGGCATATAAAACAAACTTTACATTATGAATAAATGGATCGAAAAATATATATATATATATATATATATATATATATATATATATATATATAAATATGAAACAATAAAGGTATATTAAACTATAAAAGCAACAACCTATATTAAATAGATCAAAACATATTAAAAGAAACAAATATTGAACCATAAAGTATATTAAAATAAACAGATCGAAACGCATATTAAACAAAAACATTTATTAAAACATATTAAACTAAACAAATATATTGAACAATAAAAGTATATTAAGCTATCATATTAAGCTATCAAAGCAAGAAGGTATATCAAAGAGATCAAAACATATTATCAAAGGAATAAAGTTTATCAAAGAGATCAAAACATATTATCAAATAAATCAAAACATAAAAGAAACAAATATTGAATTATAAAAAATATATTAAACCAAAACTTATAAACAAATATTCAACCATAAAATTATATTAAATTAATATTAAATATATTAAAGAAAAAGTTATTAAACCAATATTAAGTATATTAAACCAAAATGTATATTAAATAGATAAAAACATATTAAACTAACTTATATCAAATACATAAAAACATATTAAATTAAACAAATATTAAACCCTAAAAGTATATTAAATCATAAAAGTATATTAAATCCTTATATATGAGGGTGAGATGAAGATAATAAAAGTATATTAAATCAAAATGTATATCAAATAGATAAAAACATATTAAATGAAATAAAGATTGAACCATAAAAATATATTAAACCAATATTGAATCATAAAAGTATATTAAAGTATGAAAGTAGTTATGTATATCAAACAAATATGCACATCAAAATTACACACTTTAAATAAATTAAAGTACACAAGCATACCAATTTAAACATAAACATCTTATAAAACATATAAGTTAAATTTAAAATATCCTTCTCATTTAAATATACTAACGGAACCAAAATATGTTTCATATAGATTAATAGTAAATATATAATCCAAAAAAGCTAAAGGAACATAATCATTATCAAGGAATAGACCATTTGACTTGTAATGTGCCATGGAGGTCAAGAAAATATTAAAACATGTAATCATTTTTCCTTTAGAGACCAGATTTGGAATAGTTTCATGGGATACTACGTAGACACACATTAATAAGATAATGTTTATAATGAGTAATATAAAAACAATATCCCCATATACTAGATAAGGTTTATGAATAAATTTGAATAGAGAAAACAAATAAAATAAGAACAACATAAAGTAGATAAATTTAAATCTTGAAAATCTACTTGTGATTTACAATGGATATGAAATTTCAATGAAGATGAATTTACAATGGATATGAAATTTCAATGAAGATGAATATCAATACTGTAAGAATTGGTTATTCATGAGCTAGGATCCTAGTGACTATACAAAATTCCACCACTACTGAAACTATGCAGAGTGTGTTCATTTTCCAACAAATTCAACCCTTGGTATGTTATGATACCATGTTAAACCGACCTATGGCTATTTCTACTCTCTCTCCTCCTTGACTTGTGTGACCTCTATATGGAAGTCCTTCTCCACCTATCCAATACCTTGAATCATGGTCCTTTGTTATCCAACCCTATTATCAACACTTTGATGAAATCTATTCACCCAACCTATGAGATCTCCTCACTCTTGTGTAAGCAAAAGTCCTTATTTGCTCCTACACTCATTACACTAGCAAAAGTCCTTCTTTTCTATCCTCAACCTTGGTCTCTCACCAAAGTGACTTCCTCTCAAAGTCCTGTCTTTGTCGACTCCCTCAACAAAATTCTCTCGACCTCAACCTCTCGTCAAAAGTCTCTGACTTTGATCTCCTATCAAAGTGGTTTCTCCTTTACACCATCCTTTCTTTTATAATCATCAGTTATAATCTATTTCTAATCTTCAAAGTGATCTACGGTTGATATTAATTCTCACACTTACTCAAGATTTAGATTACATGTTGCATGTTAAGCATGTTCCTTAAATAACTCAATTGATAATAAAAACACTTTTACTTTAATTAATTCCTTTTAACTAAAGTAAACTCACACTAGGATTTCGATGACTTCCACATGCTAGACACAAGAAAATGTGTTAGTAACTGTTTGATGCTACCAAAAACATCAACATACTAAAATATGATAAACACAAACATGGGTACCATTGCAAACACAAAATGACCTCAACACTCCTCCAAGCATTGAATCCCGGAGATGTGCCTGCATGATCAAACAAGTCAAGATATAAAAAAATGTAAGTGAATTATTAATGGAAATCGGATCTAGACACAATCAAATACCATTACTAAGTAGATAACTATTAAAAACCTCTTCTCCATCTCATTTTCATCAACTCCTCTCCATGCAACATATAGATCTTGTGGAGCTACAAGATCTGAACCATCGCCAAAATTGAAATGGCATGTGACTGGAGTCGTACTAAGACTTTCATTTGTTTATGCCGATAGGAATACACCTATTGAAAAGCATCAGAATTAATGAGATTTTATTTATGTGGACATGATTTCATATTCTCTTAATATTCTTTATCGTCCCAATAAATGAAGGGATGTGATTTCAACCATTAACTTCCTTGCATGACAAAACATGATCGTTCATCATTTAAATGGGTGATTATGGTTATTAGCATAATAATGGTGGATCAGGTTATTAACGACCATTGATCCTGGGGTTTTTATTGTGAGTGGCTAGAGTTTATGGTTTTTTACTACATCATTTTTAGGTTTTTTACTGCCTTTAGGTGTCATCTTCTTTACTATGTGTTCATGGGATGAGTGGGGTGCCTCTGCTTCCGCTTATTTATGGACCGGATGGAATAATTCATTTACCATATTGATCTAGTTGGATATCGGTGGCCACCCACCTTTTCCAACTGGCTCAAAATAGTTTTTTGGCAATTTTGGTAATTTACTATTTTTAGCAGTTTTTAACTTCCAGGGCCATTTTGAGGGCCTAAATCAAGGTTTTTCAGGATTTATATTCTCAATAATATCTAAAGGCTCTAATTTATCCCCAAAAATGAATCTCCTCAATGATACCTTTCCAACGGGCTATCGTGTGCCTAAAACAAAGATCGTATGCAAAAGTTACGACCCTGGGAAGTTGATGTACTAACTTACCCAAATGGGGCCCACATGATTTTTGGCACTTCATCTCCTAGGGTTATGTTTTTGGATGTATAGGGTTTTTGACATTCCTGTTTATTGTAAAAATTCCTTCAGAGCCTCATGGTAATCATCTTCATGTGAATGTGAGTACCCATCACATCTCTTCTCAGAGATAAGCTACCACCATTCTAGCGAGTCTTTCACTCTGTATTTGTACAATATTTGTACATTTATTTCATTAATAGAAATCGTGTATTACTATATCTCTATGTTTATGTTTGCATCTATGATACATTTCTGTTATATTATTGGATATCTGTGATATCTCTGTGCATTTCTTTATTATATCTCCACTCTCATTTCGTGTCAAAAATAATATGGATCAGTGTTATCAGAGCAGGTTTCTCTTGATCATTTTTTAGTGCATGTCCCCAACGAGGTCTAAGTATAGCAAGTTGGGGTATCAAGCTTGTCTCTCTTTAAGACAATCGTTCTTGCACGCCCAAGAAACCCTCCATGGAGGAAGAAAAGAAAAACGATGGAGCAGACAATTCTATCAATGTGTTGCTTGAGAAAGCTCTCATGCGACAGAGGGACAAAATGATGGAGAATTTTTCCCACATCCTTCAATGCCTACCGATAGAAACAGGCGCATATTCATCAAACATGCATTTTGGAAGCACCTCTCCTTTCAAGGTACAGGTTAATTTTGATATTATCGTATTTGAATGTCAGATAGATGTGGATGCCCTAGACAATTGGTTAAATATGTTAGAAGGTTATTTCTCTGTTCATAATTTTTTCGACAGGGAAAAGATCACCTTCGCACTCCTTAAATCTCTCCCCCATGTCAAACATTGGTGGGAAACTTACTGGGAGAAAAGTTCCACAAAGGAGTCTGGAATATATGGGGTCAAGCCTATTGTTCCTGAGATTATACTTAAGGCTCAAAATACAATGTCAGGCATCAGGAAATAAGAAAAGTCTTAATGTCTTAGTGTTTTCTCTTCTACCTCAGTTATGTGAGAAAAATACCTTAAATTGAATTAACAGTATAACAACTCAAAGGTCATCTTTCATATCTGATTCAAAATTAAAAATATTGAATGTAATGAGAGAAAAGAATAAAGCTATTAGACAAAGCAAGGCATCAGTTACAAAAGAATCTTACTTTGTAACAGAAGAAGAAAATAGAGTGAATAACCTCAAATGAAGCATAAAATGTAGTAATATAATTAACTCACAGTTCTTGTATTTACTAACAGTAAACACGGAGGAAAAATTGTTTTCTATCAGATAACTAAATGAAACATAATCACAGTAGATGTTGTACTAAATTGCGATCAGGCATTCATCAAAGAGATATATAAAAATATGTTGGAATGTGGAAAGACAGAAGAACACATAACTCAAATGAACGAAATGTGGAATCTTTGATATGTATTTGTATTAATCCTAAATGAGGAGATCTTTCTCCATTACATATGGAAAAAATCCACATTTTGTTCATCTTTTCAATATGTATTTATACAAAATGATTTTCAACCCTAGGCGGTTGGAATTCTCATTATTTCTAAAAAGTGACGGTTACAAAATTAAAGACTTGGAACACTTTACTTAGTTTTTCTTTGTCTCTTTCCCATGCAGTACATATTACCTCATTGGTTCTTTGAGGCACTCCCTTTTCCTTGCTCAATACATTCGACACACCTGCCTACAAATTGTGCTACTAGCCTCGAAGGTTTTGTCACATTTTTTGCCTCAAAAATGTAAAACTTCCTTTGTAATTATGGTAGTCTGTCTTCTATCTTGGTTATATGATACCTTTGTCATCGGGGTATCTTCTTTCTAAGTCGAGACCTCATATTTCTCTAAATTTTCCAGGGCTTCTTGTTTGCTAGAGCTCACGGCTTCTGGATTTCTAGTCCTTGTTTGTTGCATAGCTGGAGACATTGGGTTTTCTCCTTGTAATACTTTAGGGAGGCTACTTATTCAGTGCCTATGGAAGTTGTAAAACTCAATCATTTGATCAGGTGATAGAGCTCGAACTTGGCTTAGAACTTCTTGATAAGACTTCATCCCTCGAAACATTTCGTCCTATGGGGACTCTTCATGTTCATACCTTTTTATATTAGAACTGGCCATGTGGTTACCCATGACCTTCTGTGGGAAGTGCTTCTTGAATTCAATGTTGACCACTTTTATTTCTTCTAAAGCCACGACCTCCACTTTGGAGTGGCCTAAATCCAACAAAGAAAATGCACCAATATGTAAGGGGAAATATGGCCATACCTTTTTTTGCACTGCTTTGAGTTCTTTGCTAATCCCACTGAGTAGAGTTTGTTGTGTGACCTCGCGGAACACTAGTTGGTCTGGTAAGAATTGTGGTAAAGCATATGGGGGAACGGAACAACCAAAAACCCTGATATATGAGAAGTGTTCCTCGTTGTACCAATCTGCCACATTGTGAAGCCCAGAAATATATATATATACAACGTTATCCTCATAAGCAATTTATTTCTTAACTAAGACAATACCTATTTAGCATAATATTGATATTCATACCAGCGACTTCAGCAATTTAGATTCATCAAATATTAACAAATTCATAGCAGAATAAATAAATGCATAATTCAACAGGGTACCTGGTTCTGATGCTAATTTTCGTTGACAGCTGCCTTGCTGCTGCTGCTCTCCTGCTACCTGCTACACAGTTCAGTCCTGTTGCAAACACAGAAAAATAGCTGCCCAAAACTATTGTCCACCTTGCCAACTAGGAAAACGACCTAGCTCCAGGATATCTACAGATATCCTGGCCCTCCGATCCCAAAACCTCTAGCAACTCGGTGCCTGCCTGATCAATATGTCACAACC
>JASDQU010410263.1:0-10549 GCA_032191745.1 Picea mariana | reverse complement strand
TTGTGATCTCCATGTGTTGATGAATCTTGTATGCACTTAAAAACTCAATAAATTAGTAGTAGTTAGTGATTCCAAGAAAGAATTTGGCTTGGGATCAGTACACATGAAACCTCAAAGACCTTCACTTGAAATCAAAACAACCTACAAATGCCTAGCATACATTCATAGCGTATAAAGAACACTCACAGACATCCATTCAACACAGAATAATGCAGGAAAAACTGCTCTTTGTATTAAATATGGAAAATGCTTGTATTTACAATGTGTTCCTGATCACGGCCTGTAACAAGGTCTCGGCTCTTCTATTCTACTCTCTACTCGCAGATTCTCTACTATCTCAACTCACTTCTCCTTGACTTACTACCAAAATGAGATACTAAAAATCTCTTTTACCTGAGGGGGCTCTTCGAGCTCTTCCCTCCAATCTACCTACCCTATTCAATTACATTGAATGGGCTGTCTAGTCCAACATCTAGATCTAGATCTCAGCCATACAAACATTAAAGGCCGATCTTATCTATAGCCTGCACAAAGGCACGGCTCTATGGCTCACCAGCCTACAATATTTAATTACATTCAATTCAGATTTAAATGAGGACTGCGCCTCTCTCTTCAGCTTTGAATGCACGCGCTGGACGTGGCTGGCTGGCTAGCTGGATGACGTGGAGAGATGCTCCTGCATCAAACTCCTCAGCTGCAAAATTCATGAGCTCCTGCTCATGAGCTTCCCATCTCTATTGTTGAAATCCCCCCTGGATCCCAAATCATCCTTTGGAGTTGTTCATCCGCTCCATCCTGTTGTTGATGCTGCTTCTGCGTTGTTGTTGTTGCTGCTGCTTCCTTCCTTCTGCTCAGATGCTCCTCGCTGGCAGTCTCTGCTAACCTCAACATCAGCCTTCTGATCTCCTCGATCACTGCATCCAGCTGCTCCAGTGGCTGGTCCTGTTTTTGCAGTCTCCCCAGCTGCAAAAATTTTCTGCTCATGGGCAGATCACCATGATCTCCCATGCCTTCTTCATCCATTTCCAACTTCACCTGTTGGATGTGCATGCCCTGCACTTTCACCCTCTCTTCCAGGGCTTCTATCTGTTCCCACAGATCAGCAAAACAAATGTTGTTTGCTTCTTCTCCTTCTTCTGCTGCAAAATCCCATGTTGCAGTCTTTTCAGTCCCCTAGCTAAAAATACTGAGCCATTCCTTAGAATGCTCATCATCCTCTCTTGCTTCTTCTACTGTCAGCTTCAGTGCTACAGCTTCTTCAACTTCCTGGCTAAAATCATTGAGACACTCCTCAGAATGCTCATTTTCTTCTTCTGCTTGGGTAGCTTCCAAAGTCTGCTTCAAGTCCTCTTTCCCCCTGACAGTCACAGCTGATTGTTCTGCTGCTGTTGCTGCACCATCTGCAACACAGACTTCTGCCTCCTCCTAGGCAAATGGTAGGAATACTCCAATTCCCCCAATCATCAGAATATTATCTTGATCTTCCTCCTCGGTCAGCTGCACCTGCTGATCCAAACTCACCTCTGAGCTCATCTGCTCTGTCAGCTCCTCGGACTGATCAAAACTCACCTGCTCATCCCTACCCATCTAGAAATATGGGATGTCTCCACTGCCCTCCTGGAATTCCATGGAATCAACTAATTCCATCTCTGTTTCCTTTCCCACCTGGAAAATTGGAAACCTTTTGTTGCCCTCCCGACAGTTTGTGAGATCCCGCAGTGACCTCATTTCATTTCCCACCTGGCAATGTGAAATTCCTTGGTTGTCCTCCTGACAGTCCGTGAGATCCTGTAGCGATCTCATCTCTTTTCCCACCTGGAAAACTGGAATTTCTTCTCTGCCCTCCTGGCAGTACTTGAGATCCCCAAATAATCCCATTTCACTGAGATTTCTCCCAGTCTCTGGTTCACATACCTGAACCATCTCTTCTTTTGGTGCATTGAGGTTTTCAGCATACCTCAACCATCTTTTTAACAGCCTCCGCTGTCTTATGACCATCAACTCCTTGACTAGCCATTTTTATTTTGGCTTCCTCATGGGCCATTCACGCATCCATCTCGACCTTTTATCCTACCACATCCACAGTTCGAGCTTCTCTATGTCTGCCTTTAATTCATAGAGCTCTTTATCCATTTCTGCAAGCTTTTCTGCCTTGCTCTTCCTCCCAGCATGCCTATGGTCTTCAGTAACCATAGTGTTGTCTTTGTCTACTTTCCTAGCAAACCTACTGCTGTCACTCTGCACCAAGAGTGTTTCCAGCTTCATCCTACAGTCCTCCTAACTGTCTTCTTGATTGCTGCCTACCTGCAAACAATCATCACAGAGCCTTCAGTGCTCTGTCTTCCTTTACCTTCTCGCTTCACCTGAAATATACAAGTGAAGTTCCCACTCTGATACCACTTGATGTGTATCAGAGTGCTCTTTACCTCTTGCCTCTCTTGCTTGAAATATACAAACAAGAATCAAGATCTGATACCACTTGATGGTGCGATGCTCCTACATACCCCGCAGGGTCTCTGCGCCTGACCTCCCGGTCTTTAAGGATCGTTCAAAGTTCACCTTTGAGCCGAATTAGCTCCTTGGACTCCCAATGGAATCTCTGTGAAAACCCGATCCACAGGTCCTTTCTTCACCCGCACGGCCTTCTGTACTCAACCGTGGTCTTTCCCGATGACAATTTCAGGTTTCGGGGTTTCTTCTTTCCCGATGTCGGGAGTTCCTGTTCTCTTGAACTCTCAAACTCTGATTTGTCGATGTGCTCCTTTCGGTCTTATCCCCTCCTGGCTAAACTCCTAGTTTATGTGATTAGTTCTCATAAGACCGCAGCCTTATCACCTTATCGGGATTCGGGGTTTCACGATCCTCGATGTCACGAACCTCTGTCCCCTCGAACTCTGGATCACCGATGAGCCAATTCATCGATGCGCGCCTTTTACGCGTTAGCCCTCCTGGCTATGCTCTGGTCCATGTGACCGTTGATTCATAAGACCACAGCCTTATCCTTCCTTCGGGGTTTTGGACTTCAAAATCTCGATGTTCTCCAATTTCCATTAGCCCTTCAGGCTAAGCTTTTGGTCCACGTGACCTCCCCCTATATGACCGCAGCCATACCTCCTCATCGGGGTTTCGGACTTTCCAATTTCGAAACACATATGTCCTCAGGATTTGCGATTCCTTGAATCCTGACGCGCTCTTTACACACTAGCTCTTCTGGCTAGGCTCCTGGCCCATATGACCATTGTCCCCGTGACCGCAGTCTTACCTCTTCATCGAGGTTTCGATCTTTTCAATGCCGCAATGCATTGGCTCATGGGATTCCCAATCCCTCGAATCCTGACTCTCCGATATGCTGACAGCTAGCCCCCACACAACAGAGCTTTCCTCTTTATCCGATATGCTGAGAGCTGGCCCCACGATGGAACTTTCCTCCTTTTCGGGGTTTCGAACTTCACGATTTCGAAATGCCCAAACCACTTGCTATCAGGATTCCCGATATCTCGATCCGTGATATGACAATGGACGACTTTTCCTGTCGGGACTTTCCTGATGGCTCCGATTGCTGCCACGCATCCTCTTCTGATGGACGGTCCTAGTTAACTCTCGGGATTTCGCGACTTCTGATGTCCTGGACGCCTCGTCCCTAGGACTCGTGAAATGCCAAACTCTGATGCGCCAAAGTACCGACGGGCGCTCGATCTCCGCCACACGTCTCGACTACCGGACGACTCAGATCGTTTCTTGCTATTTCGAGACTTGAAGTGTCTCGACTTTCTCGACCTCGAGAACTCCAATTTCTCGAGCGTCGATATCTCGATGTCTAGTGTTCGGATCTCTGAAATGGACAATCACGTGACACGCGTCCTCTCTTTGATGGATGGCCCAGATTTGTGTCGAGGTTTTCAAAGTGGACTTACCCGATCTCTTGTCCATGGGAATGCCGATATCCCGACTCCCGACGCCTCGATCTCTGCTACGTGTCACCACAAACGGACGGTCCAGATCGCTCCCAGGACTTTTCCTATGGAAATCCACGATCTCATATCGTCGAGACTCCCGATTTCATGAACCCCGATATCCCGATGACTGTCGGGACTTTTGCCTGGCGTGAGAAGGGTTAAACCACGTGCACCTCCTATCCGATCTGACGGCTGACAGGATTTCTGCTCAAGATCTGACGGCCCAGATCCGTTCTCCTGTGCGCTTACTCCAGAGGCTAAACTTTGTGCGCCTTCCCCCGATCCAATGGCTGACGGGTATCTGAGTGAGATCCGATGACTAACGATCTCCTCTTCTGTGTGCTTCTCCTAAGCTTCTCTTGGACGTGAAAACCAACGGTCTAGATTTCCTTTCCTCCAGTCGATTTGATGGTGGCTGTGCTCCCTCCTGAGCTGCTGCACTTTCTTCCGATACTTGGAAGAATTTCCAGTTCCCAAAGGCCTCGACCTTTGTTCCCTTTCTCTTCTGCGAACTCCTCACCTGAGTTCTTGCTGCACGTATGAAACGTTGTTCCTCCTGAGATTTTACTCTCGAATCCCCAAGGGATTCTGTTAACTTTTGCGCCTCTGCAGAGTCTTCACGCACCCACAATGTTGTCTCTCCTGATCTTCTTAACACTCAGAACCCTAAGGGATTTTGTCTTTCTTCCTTCTCCCTCAGATGGAGAAATATGGATGCCCTCCTGGCTATCCTTCTGCTCAAGCAACTTCTTGCTGAGTGCTGTAGGGTGTTCAGCAACCCTGTGAAGATCCCTCAGTGGATTCTTCCGTCAACTTCCAGAACTCAAAGAGTTCTCTTCTCTTGTGCCTTTCTGCACAATATCTCAATGCCCTCCTGGCAGAGTACCCTCTTAGAATTTCCAATGGTTTTGTACTTCTTCTGTGCACCTATGCACTCGCTCAATGCCCACCTGGAAGAGCTCTCAGAATCCTCAGTGATTCTGTTTCTTCCCTGAACTTCTCAAAAAAAGTCTTCCTTTGTGCACCCCTTGCACCTGCTCAATGACCACCTGGCAGAGCTTCAAAGAATCCTCAGTGATTCTGATTCTCCTTGAACTCACAGCAAAGTTCTTCTCAATGCACCACTGTGCATATGCTCAATGCCCACTTGGCAAAGCTCCACAGAATCCTCAATGATTCTGTCTGCAACTGTGTCTCTCATACACAGCCTTGCCTCCAAGGTATTTAGCAACCTTGAGGTCTTCCTCCTGAGTTGTTGACTCCAGTACTTGTGCCGCAGCACATCTTTGTCTGAACCCGCAGAATTCAGAAGTTCTTCAACGCACCGGTATTCAGAGACCGCAGTACTCTGTCACGCCCTCTTGGCATGAAACCTCAAAGACCTTCACTTGAAATCAAAACAACCTGCAAATGCCTAGCATACATTCATAGCGTATAAAGAACACTCACAAACATCCATTCAACACAGAATAATGTAGGAAGAACTGCTCTTTGTATTAAATATGGCAAATGCCTATATTTACAATGTGTTCCTGAGCACGGCCTGTAGCAAGGTCTCGGCTCTTCTCTTCTGCTCTCTTCTCGTAGATTCTCTACTATCTCAACTCACTTCTCCTCAACTTACTACCAAAATGAGATACTAAAAAACTCTTTTACCTGAGGGGGATCTTCGAGCTCTTCCCTCCAATCTACCTACCCTATTCAATTACATTGAATGGGTTGTCTAGTCCAGCATCTGGATCTAGATCTCAGCCATACAAACATTAAAGGCCGATCTTATCTACAGCCTACACAAAGGCACGGCTCTATGGCTCACTAGCCTACAACATTTAATTACATTCAATTCAGATTTAAATGAGGACTGCGCCTCTCTCTTCAGCTTTGAATGCACGCCCTCGACGTGGCTGGCTGGCTGGTTGGCTGACGTGGAGAGATGCTCCTGCATCAATGAGAATATATATGGTTTTGTTGTCTCTTGAAAATTCTTCTTATAAACTTTGAGAATACCATATTTATTTACTTTGAGAATACCATATTTATTTTGCATTAGCATCTCATTTCATGATATTTTTTTTCACATGGGGAATTAACTTAGATATAGGTCTTAAGCTACATGGTTGTTAGTGATATTGTTGCTTTTGGTTTATTTATTAATTAGTCATCTATTTTATTTTGTATTAACATTTCATTTTATAATATTTTTCTCACTATAGAGGGATGTAATGATTATTCTATGTAGTTACCATAATGATTCTTATGCAAAGTACTAACTATCAACTATGTTTTTAGATATTGGATATTGATTTAGATATTGATATAGTGTTACTACATGATGTCAAGTTCTAAATAAATGTAGTTTTCATGAAATTTGATCGAAGAAACCTTCTCTTTCTACTTTTAGTAGTTGAAGGGATATAAATTATCCTTGAAAAAAAAATTAAATTCATTCCATTTCAAGTTCTAAGTGACATAAAGTGTTTTTCTATACACACATTGGTTTTCCCGCCAAATAAAATCATCTCCACATATACAAGACTTTGTGAAGAAACCCCTGCCTTCAGTTGTTTGTTTTTGCACCTTGTAACAATAATTGACTTACTTTAATGAGACACAAAATCACAAAGCATCAATGTAACTATGATAGGATGAAATTTCATCCTTACTCTTCAATCATAGAGTTCTCAAATTTGACACTAGAAGAGGGGTGTTCCTTCATACATATTGGAATGGTTTACAAGACTTCTATGAGGGATATTTTTCTACAATATTTCAAACACAACCATAAAAGTTTCCATCATTTGAATAACATGGGTTATTTTTTATACAAATTCCCTAGTTTTTTATTTAGATTGGTAGTTCCTTCTTTCAGTTATTCAGTTCAACGTTGCAAATCAGCTTATATCACTTTCTTGTTTTAGAGCAAGTTTTTACCATAATCTATGTGAAAAATTGTACCATGATACTAAACTGATTTTGATTGGGAGTGCATTAGAAGAAATAGCACAAACACAACACAAATCATAGTACCAAACTTTTCATAAGCATTATTATGAATATGGCAGGAATGGTAAAACTTAGCACACTAAATGCAATTAAACATGCATCACATAGTCATTGACATGAAGGTTTGGGTGAAAAAATAAATCTAAATTTGTATTAACAAAATAAGTGTACAACAAAAAAATATGAATGTCATGAAATCTTAGAAAGTAAGGAGTCAAACAACTAACTATTTAAATCCTTTTACAATGTCATGAAAAACCACAAATACTTTAGCTAAGAGAAGACATAGTGATTCATCTTTTATATTGTTCATATTATTTTTGTTACAATAATTCCAAATCCTTTTACAATGTCATGAAAAACCACAAATACTATAGCTAAGTGTTGTCCCTTGACCAAGTTTTGAGGATACTTGGTCATGTTTGACCCATTTTTGGGTCTTCGACAGGCTGTCGAAGGCAGAGCACAAGACGAAGTGAAGATCGTGGGATCTCGGCCCCTTTTTAGGGATTTTTGGGTTTTGGGCTCATGTAACGGGTATGGGAATGTCAGCCCATGGTTTTACCCATGTATAGGCCCTTTTTGTAATGTATAAATATAAGACTAGACAATGTAAGTAGAGAGGAAGGACAAGTCAGCTGTAAATGGTGCTAAGTGCTAGTGTTTGATCTAAGTGATCAAGAGTTGTAAGTGATTTGTGCATACTATGTGAGGCTTGCAAGGCTAAGTGCAAGTAACTGTAAGAGTCTGTGAAAAGGCTTGGTGTTGTACTCTAGCTTGAAGAAGGAGGATCTATTGAAGTGCGCGCAGATCTCCTGTCTTCTGCGGAGTAGGATTTTGATGTTATGTGATTGTAAGAAGCTTGACCCAAGAGACTAAAGAAGAGAAGATTTGGTGGACGTAGCCCTAGGGTGGGGGTGAACCACGTACATGTTGTGTTGTTATTCTTTTTGCGATGTATAGATGTGTTTATGTTTTTACTTTATTAGTGCTTTGATATAGGTGAATGATAGATAGATCTATTGATTCTTTGTGCTTAATGATGTGGATGGATGTTGGATATGACCTATGTGGATGTGCTTAGTGCTTGAATATATTAGATCTGGTTGAATACTGCAATGCTCTGTAATTAGAATTTAACTGCGCTGTAACTAATAACTGGATATTGATGAGTGTTAACAGCTAAGTGCTTTGTTAAGTGATTAGAATCACAGATCTGTGTCCCAGCTAAGGTTGCAGACATCTGAGTCCTACAACCACCCCTGCCTTGTTGGCAAATATTTAATAGACAACGCATGATTGTATACTTGTCATTGATGGCAAGTACAACAGTGAAGATGGCATGAGTACAGAAAGTATGAAATAGATGGGCATTATGAGAAAGCGTTGCAGGAAGGATTTGTAGGGTTTGGTCATAACAGATTCCATATGTTGTAATGCATCATCTTTTCCTTTTCAACTAACGAAATATTTCAAAGCTATTACTGTCTTGTCCGACGCTCATGGTTACTGGAGTTTCGGGCTGGAATGATGTCTCTGGAGGGGACACGAGTTGTGCCAGATACTCGGAAAGGACTTGTTCATGTAGCTAGGGGAGATGAAGGTTTGTTGCACTTTCAATGGCTTAATCGAACAAGTAATGTGGTAGAAGTTGATCAAATTGTATTTCCAGATGAAGTTGTATTTGAAAAGGTCCAGGAAACCCCCGAGCGAGTGTACATTTTTGAAATTCAAGGAGGATGATCGCAAATTCTTTTTCTGGATGCAGTTTCTCGATGACCATCAGATCAAGTGTTGATCGGGACTATTGATCTGGACCGTCGACTCCATTTCAGAGTTTCGCGATTCGCGTCTTGGAGAGGCAAGAAATATGACAATTGAAATCGCGATATGCGAAATTGCGATTTAATCGCAGCCATCAGATAAAGGTTGATCTGGACCGTCGACTCCATTTCGGAGTTTCGTGACTCACGACTTGGAGAGGTAAGAAACAAAAGCGTCGAAATCGTGATTTAATCCCAGCCATCAATTCACGATGAGTTTTGGACCATTGATCTGAGCTCCAACTCGGAGCTTCGCCTATCGTGACTTAGAGAAGTAAGAAACAAAACCATTGAAATCACGATATGCAAAATCGCGATTTAATCCCAGCCGTCAATTCACTATGTGTTTTGGACCATTGATCTGAGCTCCAACTCGGAGCTTCGCCTATCGCAACTTGGAGTGACAAGGACCTCTATCGAAGGAATCGCAAGATGTGAATTCACGATGAGATCTGGACCGTAGACTCATCGAGACCGTGGACCTTTGATCTTAGCTCCATCTCAGGGTTTCATGGATCGCGACTTGGAGAGTTGAGATGCCTCATCTCCAGACTCACGAAAGGCGAATTCGCGAAAAACATTTTTTGCATAAGCGTTTGGTCATGGCCATGGTCATATAGAAGAAGGAGCTAGTGTAGAAAAGCTCTATATTAGAGCTTCAAAGATCACGACATGAAGTGTCGAGACACTTGGCCACAGGATTTCCAAAATGCTGAAACCCGATTTAAAGGAAAGATTAATAAAATTCATCCAACGGTGCAGATAAACTGGAATATGATTGGAGGGTTACTGTTCTCTCTCACGGTTAACTCCTCAGTTATGAATCTGTTAGCGATACGAACTCGTGATTGCCAATTGGTTGGCATTTCAGTTGCTCAAACGATTGTTTTTCTTTTCCCGAAGGAGATGTGAAGAGGAACCGCCGTGGGTGTGTGTATAAAAGAAAATGATAAAGACCGTGCGGGGTTGGTCGTCCTTGACGAAAAATGAATGAAACTGTAAGAAAGGAAAAATCATAGAATGTGCAGTGTGAGACTAAGAATATGCGCAGTGTGAGATAAAACTCAGAGAAGAGTAAGAGATGAAGAAAAGACTTGGAGCAGAGTAGAATGACAGAACAAGTTGAAGCAGAGCAGATTTGCAGAACAGACAAAGGAAGAGAAGAATTGTAGAACAGTTAGAAGAAGACCAAATTTACAGAACAAAAAAAGATTGGTAAGAATCGATTTATCTATGTAGTTGTTTGTTTATTTATTCATTCATATTCTAGGGTGGTTGGGAGGTGCTAGGGAGGATTGTTGTCCTCAAAGGTTCAAGTGGGAGCTTGAACACAGGGAATTGTAACTTCCATCTGGTTACAGCCAGAGAAACCAAGGTGGCAGGGTGGTGCAAGGGAGAATAAGTGTTCTCTGTTATACAGGTTGGAGCCTGTGTAACTGGAAGTTGGTTCTTCCATCCAGTTGGTGCTAGAACATTAGGGGAGTTGGTGCTTCCTTCTAGTGGGTGCTAGATAAATAAGAGAGTCGGTGCTCTCAAACAAGTTGCGGCTTGTAAAACAGAGGTAGCAACCTCACATTGAGTTGGTGCTCAATTATAGATGATGTACAGAACTTAAAAGAATGCCTATCATTTTGAAGAAGAAGAGGTTTTCTCCCTTTATGGGTTTCCTCGTGAAAATCTATCTCTATGTATACCTTATGTGTGACTGATGCTCTTTACTTTTACTCTCCATATGTTGTATAATGTTGATGATCACTTGAAGAAAGA
>JASDQU010410260.1:0-10504 GCA_032191745.1 Picea mariana | reverse complement strand
TTAAGGGGGAGTGTTGAAATAATGTAACTGCGAAGAGCATTCTTATTATTATTTTGTTATTGGATTAAATCCCCATTGTGGATTAATCATTTCATTATTATTATTATTGTTACTGGATTAATCCCCATTGAGGATTAATCATGTCGGTAATTGTATAAGGACCAAATCCCCTTTTGCGGATTGGTCATCGGACAATTACAAAGTGCTGAATAAGAAGTCGGCCCCATCAGTTATAATGGAAGACCCAGAATTAATTAAAGGTGGGTTTACCCACCCAGAGTGAGAGGTCGTCCCTGCCAGATGGTGACTCTTCACACGTGCCATATTGATATAAATAAGAGGCTAGCGCCTCACTTCTTAGACACACTTCACTTGCTCATTATCTTATGAGGCAAGCTGCAATTGGAAGTTGGAGAGGAGAAGAAGGGTGGCGCATCTCTTGGGGAGGACTTTTTGTATTGGTTTGAGTTATCTCTTGAACATTGTATAAGCCATTTATGATAAGGAAGTTTTCGTTGGGTTTTCTTCCCCTAGAGGGTTTCCTAGGATAAATGCTGTGTCTCTTGTGAATGTGTATTTCTCAGTGATCTTGTTCTTATTATGCTCTTATCTTATGAAATGCAAAGAACTATAATAATGGCATAAACATTAAGAGGACCTTGTAGACAAAGAACAATGGGTTGCTATGGATCTTGGTATTCAACCTATGGGTGATACGACAACATCAGATTGGACAAAGTTGTATAGGAAGGCAAGAGTATGATCCAATTATGCCTTTTAGATGCAATGTTATTGAATGTCTCAGGAGAAGTAACAACCAAGAAGTAACATCATGTTTAGGTCTTTGGTAAACAAACTTTTCTTTCAAAATAAGTTGTATCTCTTGAGGATCAATGACAATGAATCCGTGACAAAGTATTTCAATGCTTTTAACATTGTGGTAAGTCAATTGGTGTTTGTTGGTATTAAATTTTTCAAAGAAAATAACTGCACTAGTCTACTATATTCTTTGCTAGATATATGGGTGTAACAATATTGTTTTTCCTAAGAATGAAAATGACACAAATCCTAATCTTTTTGTAGAGAAGACAATGCTATCACATCAAACATTGGGACATACTGGAGAGAAGGGCCTTCGTGATTTGCATAGTAAGGATATGGTTGAAGGTATATTTGATTGTTCTTTACATTTCAATTTTTGTAAACGCTATGTATATGGTGAACAAAATTGGTTGATATTCCCATTTGGTGCTACAAGAGCAAAATGGATTGTGGAGATGATATTCAGTGATATGTTTGGACTTTGCACCTTTCCATCTTTGGGAGTATCTTTGTACTATGTCTCATTTATAGATTTCTTTGGGAAAACATGATTGTATTTCTTGAAAAAGAAATTTGAGCGTTTCGATAAATTCAAAGAGTTTAAGGATTTTGTAGAAAACCAAAAAGAGAAGAAAATAGAAGTGTTGAGGATAGATAGTGGAGAAGAGTTCCATGGGAAAGGTTTTGAGTAGTTATATAAACAATGCAGATTAGCATGGAAATATAAAACTCAATACACACCTCCACTGAATGGAGTTTCAGAAAGGATGAACATGACATTGATGGAGAAGGAAAGAAGTATGCCAAGTGGTGCATGCATAGAAAAAAAATTCTAGGTAGAGGCAATAAGTACTTCGTGTTACCTAGTCAATTACCTATATCAACACTAGTTGATAAGACTCTCCATGAGAGATGATCTTGTAAAAAATCCTCTCTTGAACATCTTAAAGTTTTTGGTTGTGATGCTTATGTGCATGTTCCCAAGGAGAAAAGGATCAAGCTTGACAATAAAGAAAAACAAATGTTTCTTTATTGCTTATAAAGATGGAGGAAAAGGATACAAGGTTTCAAAATCTAATGAAAAGGAAGGTTATTTCTAGTCACGATGTGATCTCCAGAGAAGTTAAAAATATTCCCAAACAAAGAGATGAACCATGAGGAGAACCAAAGAAAATACAATTTGAGCTAAAGAATGGAGAGTATGACTCAATAGATGAAGATGAGTTAGATGAATTAGATGAAGAGGAAGAATTGCAAACATTGATCTTGAGGTGATTTGTTGAAATAAGAAGGTAAACAGAAAGGTATACTCCACTTGATTTTCATTTTTCCTTTGTTTTATCTACTATTGATAATGATCTAGAATTGGTAGAGGCAATCGATTTTGAAGAAGGTAAACTCTAGAAGAAGGTCATTGTTGAAGAAATGGAGGTCTTGGACAAATATGAGGCATCGGCTTGGTCAAGTTGCTTGGTGGAAAAAAACATGTTGGTAGAAAATGAGTGTTTAGTAAGAAGCTATGCATATTACAGAGTGGAGAAGTACAAGGCTTGCTTGGTAGTGAAAGGATATTCCTAGATGTAGAGAATTGATTTGGGTGAGATTTTCTCCCATCTTGCAAAATTGATTTCCATTATATTTTATCGCTGCATTTGATTTTCAACTAGAACAAAAGGATGTAAAGTCAATGTTCCTACATGAGGACTTGGAAGAACAAGTATACGAGAAACAACTTGAAGGGTTCATAGTGAAGGGTAAGGAGTTGGTTTGCAAGTTCTATATTTCGCTTAAAACAATCCCTAAGAACGTGGTATCAAAAGTTTGATATTTACATACTCAGATTGAGATTTGTGAAAAGCAACATTGATCATTGTGTGTATTCCAAGAAGGTTTGTGATCAATTTATTTATGTAGTATTTATGTTGATGATATGTTGCTAATAAGAAAGAACAAGGATATCATCAAGGAGGTTAAGTCTCAACTATCCTCTAAGTTTGACATGAAGGATCTTGGTGTTGCCAACTTTATTTTGGGCATGGAGATTAAAAGAGATAATGTTCATATGAAACTTTGTTTGAGCAAAATGAATTATGTTGAGACAATTTCACAAATGTTTAATATGTAAGACAATAAATCACTCAAGGTTCATATTCTTGAAGGTGCGAATTTATCTTTATAATAGTGTGCCAAGGCACAAGAAGAGGTAGATGCCATGTCTCACGTTCCCTATGCTAGCGTTGTTGGTAGTTTGATGAATGTTATGGTTTGCATTAGGGTAAAATCATGAATGTGGGTAATACTTTTGTGAGAATCGTGTCGCTAAAATTACAAATGACAATTTTTCAGCCGAATTGTTTAGCTTTTTCGATTGAACTGTTAACTATTTCGAACGAAAAATCTTTTAGACAAAATATTTCTTCGATCGAAAGTTAAATCTAGAAGGGCCATCAAAATTTGTGCCACTAGATACGTGTGTCAGATTATTTTTTCCGACAATCATGTTTTCAACCAAAAGATTTTTTTGGTCGAAATGTTCTTTCGACCAAAAGTTGTTTATATATATATAGGCCACATTTCTCTTTCAACAATTTCTTTCTCCTGTCATTTTCCTTTCCCTTGTCATTTTTCTTTCCTTCCCGCCATAGAGAACCCGCCATAACTTCCTGCCATACATTCCGTTGATAAAATTGCTTTGGGAGTGACACTACTGGATAGCATACAACACAGAAGCGGTGAGCGACAGTAGGATACTACACTGCGCCCGTGCCTATTTTAGGTAAGTTATGTACGAAACCCTGCAAATTATTTTTTGCTTGTATCTCTGATGATTTCCTTTATTGGTTAGATGACCGTAAAATTGATGTAAATCAGTATTTCCAAGCATAAACATAATCTGTATTGCGAGTATAAGAATCCTAATATCGATAGGCTCATATTAGTGCCCTTGTAGTGTAAATAAATAGTGCCACTCAAGATGTAAAAAATTAACCCAAATACTGCCAGAATTTATATGTGCAAGAGTTAATGGTCTATTTAGGGGGTTTGGATGCTAATTGAAATGATTTAGGAAAGTTCTCAAATAGTGCCATGTGGAGATGCCCATTTAGGATGTCTACAAGTCACTATTGCTGAATACCTTAGACCATCAATTTGTCCACAACACATTGAAATTCTAGAATTACCACAAAAAATAGGACACTAGGAAATGAACAAGTAAACACAACCATTTACCAATAAAATGGTGCCAGAGTGTTGTCGTATTAATGTTCACAAACCATATTTAAATGAAGTTCAAGGTACTATTGTTACAAAGGCATAAATCAACCAGACTCCACAAAAAACAAATATCAATTATGTTTGAACAATAGATAGTAGATACCGTGAACACATGAATTTAACCATGATAATCTTGGTTCTAATGACAATTGTTTAAGTAACACAATACTTTAACAAGACCTCACACTAATCATTCAATCGTGATTGTTTGTTTAGTCTAATTGGACTTTTGTTTTGGTCAACATATACACGTGTTTGAAATTAACTGAGGTTTACTTTTGTTTCGATGACTTTCTAGATGAGATTGAGGGATTTATTTGTCTAATTGGTTGATTTTAAAGCTGCTTTTGGAAGATAAATATTGTTATTTAAGCATTTTAATGACAAACAAAGTACTTGTCTTCATCTAGTTATTTTCCTTTGGTTGTAGACATCATATATGATGTTTCCCAAGTGAGAGACAAATTTAGGACGAAGAAAACCATTATATATGCTTTCACATATGATTGGAATATTTTAGAATCCAGGAAGGCATAATATTTCTTAGATTAAAGGAAGTGAGATGGTCTTTGGGTTTTTAGGTTTCCATATATAGGTTATCTGTAGATGTCAATAAACATTCACGTATAACCCACCCATAATGCTTAATGTCAATAAAACTTCCCTCCAACTTAAAAAGGAAAAATAATCCTATTTATCATATAAGTCAAGTGGATGTAGTGTGCTCATAACTCATTGCAGATATAAGGGGGTTCAAGTTAGAATTTAAGAGTTTGGAATTGTGAGTAGTGTCTTCTCAAACTAGAAATAAAGAAATATGTAATGTTCTTTTAATAATGGTTGATTCTGCCATTAATGTAGTTTTAAGAAGAGGATGTTATGTCAAATAAGACACCTGGATCCACCTCCCTTTCACTATAATAGTGGGAAAAATTGCAAGAACTATGATGTCCCTTATAGGTTTCCATAAATTAGCGGAAGATAACAACGATATATAACCATGAAAGTGTTTCTTCAATGTGAACTTAATTATACCATCAAGACAAAGAAGGAATTATTATATGCACTATGAAGTTAACTTGCTTGTATGTGAGTTGGACATAGTGCTGTCATAAGTGTCAACCACAAGTTTGGAACATAAAATTGGTGTCTGAAGTGTCTTTTAAGAGCCAAGAAAACTCAAATCATGTCTATCCATAAATCTATAATGCATGCAACAATTAAATGCCATCTCACCCATTTATCATTAAAGTAAAAGTAACTTGGCCTGCAAATGTTTAGGAAATTGAAAACTCAAATCATGTCTATCCATAAATCTATAATGCATGCAACAATTAAATGACATCTCACCCATTTATCATTAAAGTAAAAGTAACTTGGCCTGCAAATGTTTAGGAAATTGATGAACAGTAAGAAAAATTGGAAGTGTTGAACTAAATGTAAAAATGTGTGAAGCAACAATGAAGTGTGAAAGGGTATTTACCCATGAAATGTGTCCATTGTGAATTATTTCAATCCTTACCAAAACTTCCATCCTTGAAAGGTCACTTAATGAGTTAGATCATTTAATTGAAATGAATATCTTGGCGTGTGAAGGAGCTATTGCATAAACGTATCCAAAAGCTACCCAAATGTGAAGATTGCATAGGTTGGTGACATATGTTTTGGTCTTAGAGTATCTTTCCTAGCTTGATCAACTAGGTATTATTTTTCCCTCCATTTACCCCAAAACTGGGAAATTACTTGTAATACAAGTTCGATATGTTTGATGGAAGAGGGGTTGGATCTTTATACTCACCCAATTTTTTTTTTCAAGGCCACTCTATGATCTTGATAAGCATAGGTGGTGTTAACCAACTATACTAAATTACCAGTTTCTGTTCCCTGATCATGTCCCCCTTTGGTTCTTATGACCACTGCACTAACTTCTTAGCCCTTGAGGTTATATAAGTTGACCCTCACATAAAAAATTCAATGTCAATTTCTTGACCTTTATAATCATTGTGCTAAAATTTTTCTTTGAAGTGCACAAATGTAAGGAACATGAATTATTTATATAGATATGGCCCAATCCAACAACCTAACACAATTTTAGAGGAATACACTATAGAGTTGATCTAGAAGAGGTTACAAATCCTCATCATGAAGAAACCACCTAATATCCTCCTTGCGAGGAACCTCAAATTTCTCGCACTAATTTATTAACAGTTTCATCTCCCTAGAGCCCGAAATTGGTTGGGTATATCAATCACACAAAATATATTGTCTTAATCGACAATAGAAACACCCATAACTTTATATTTCATTATTGAGTCACAAAAGAAACCTCTTGTTATGTCCATGTAGTGCACAATTTTAAAACCAATTATAGCCAATGGTGGTATGATGAAATGTGATGGTAAGTGTGAGAATATAAAACTTAAAATGGGGGAGTATTTGCTCAAATTAAACATTTTTCCCATTGAAATGGACAATGCTATGTAGTTCTTAGAATATAATGGTTGTGAACATTGGTTCTAGTAACCATGGATTTCAATGAGTTATACATGACCATTAATAAGGAGGCTTGTAAACAAAATTTAAAATATCTCTAGTTTGAATCGTAGGAAATTATCATCTTTCATCTTATGGAAAAGATATTGAATAAATACCACTTAGGAATTATTACCCAATTCAATACCATCCAAATTATGGACAACTCCCCAAAATAAATTCACCTTGATTTGAAATTGATTTTGACTAAAAAAATAGGTATTTGAAACATTGAATTTATTACCTGCTTCACGTGGTAGGTATGATAATTATATAACATTAATTCCAAGTCGAAATTTTTTCTTATTGTGTGTCTTTGTCAATATTTGATTTGACAAAAGAATGTAACTGAAAAGATAATTTAGGAAATCTTTTAGGAGAACATATTCTTAGAATTTAACAATAATCATTTTCCTAAACTCCCCACTAGAATTGGTTTGTTCATAATGTACTTTAATGCTTGGTGGTTAATGTAGAAATTGAACTTATTTGCTTATAGATAGTGCCTAAACTTTTTAAAATTATAGATCATACCTAAATATTCTCTTTCTATGGAATTTTAATTCTTCTCACTCATGGATAGTTTTCTAAAGGCATAGTGGATGTGATAGTCCATTCCTTTTTCTCCTGTTCGTGAGAGAATGACCTTAATGGTTGTTCCTGATGCATCCAAAAGTACATAAATGTTTTGTTCCAATTGGTGAATCATAAAATCGGTTCCTTAATGATTTTAACCTTGAGTTCTTCAAATTCCCACTGGTACTAGTGTCCATTGCAAGGTTGTCTCCTTTCTTATCAATATATCCATCATGTTGGCTATTTATACCCTTTTACAAATGTTCTATAACAATGTGTGTGGCCCAAGAGAGACTCAAGCTTGGAATGGTTTTTGGGTGGTTCTAAGTATTTGATAATTTTTATTTTATTTGGGCCCACCATTATACCTTTGAAGCTACGAGTTGAAGTGTCTTCCCAAAATGTTGCAATAATTGGATTTTTCCTAGATTTGAGAAAACTCCTCTATCTCTAAATTTGTTCAACATTATCCTCAAGTTTTTTGCATTGGTATTTAGGAAGCCAAATACCAATGATAACATATCCACATATTCATTATTTTTTTTGAATTAATCTCCAAAGTGTATTGGATTGGAATTTAGAAAGATCTAAGAGTTTTATTGTCTGGCATGGGATGAACTGACATATTTTTTAATAGAATTACTAAACATAAGAGCATTTAATGAGCACATGAGAGATATTTTCATCATCTTCCTTGCAAGTAATGCATATACTAGGCCCTTGTTTTTCTCATTTCTATCGGTTATTTCAAGTTAGCACTTTGTTCTTTAATGCTAATCACACAACTCTTTTTGTTTTCTTGGGAGCCTTGACCTTACATAGCTTTTTCCACCGCCGAGATCTTGTTAGTATTTGAGGAATTTTTTTCTTGATCACCTGATTTGGCTTAATACTAGCCTAGATTTTGATTTCTTGACCATACAACTATGTCTTGTTTGTAATCAATTCCAACATGTCTTCTTTGTGGTTTCTTTATATAGGAATTCCAAATGATTTCTTCTCCCCCCCCTCTCCTACTAGGCCTAAAGATGTCAGAAAATTAACTTAGGTTGATGGACAGTTGGTTTGGATTGTTGGTTGTCATTGCTGTCAACCCTTTGAGAGTGATGATTGTTGGTTGTCATTGATTTCAACCCTTGGAGAGTGATATTGTAGATTGATATCAACCCTTGGAAGAACTCTGATAGTTAATTCCGGTAGCACAAAGGCATGGGTAAGGGACCCGAGTCTTTTTGAGGTATAAGGGCATGAAGATTAATGAATTTACAGGTAATACTATTCTAGATGGATAGTACATGTCATGCCATTTTTGGTGATATGTGGAATGCCACATATCTCCTCACAGTTAGAGAGTTATGACTATGCGAAGTTGGAGAACCCTCATGAGTTATCTAGAAGATCCTAGAAGGTCAAAGAAGTCAAATTATTCTAGAAGTTCCTAGAAGAAGTTGACTAGTCAAACTGGTTAGTCACGGGTTAAGTGGTTGCAATAAGAAAACAATTAAAAATAAATTAGTTGCAACTAGAATTATATAGTTCACTGTTTGTGGGCAAAGTGGTTAAGTGGATACTTCTAGAGGAAGCTACTTAGAGAGTATAAATAAGAGATCAAGGGTCTCCCATTAGTATCCATTGAGCATATTGAATATCTACAAGTGACTGAGGTAACCAAAGGAGATATAAGACAAATTTCAGAGGAAAGGTGAATTAAATAAGGCCGAAATTCAAGGGAGCATAAAGTCTTTTGATGATGCTTTTTAAGGTATGTTATTTACAGGTCATCTCACCATTTTTGCAATAACGTTTTTTATACAATGATTCAGATAGCAAAATTTGGAGGTCGTTGAGACAACATATCCAAGTAATTGTGATAAAAATTTCCGCTTGTGGGTCATCGTATTTTCGGAGTTACACTTAGTGGAAAATAGGGTTTGTGGTTAGTCCTTAAACTAGTCTAAAACAAGTGTTTCAGGTAAAAACGCCATAACTTCTTCATAATAGATCCAAATTTAGTAAGACAAAATGTATTGGTTAGAGTACAGTCTATAGTATGTTTTGTACCATTTTCAGATCTATACAACAAATATTCCATGCGGGGAATTCTCTACAAGTTCGATCTCTAGAATACGCCAAAATTCAGCAAGGTATTCCATTTTTGCTATAACTACTTTTTTGGGAGGTTCCAAGTAGTGAAACCTAGAGAAATTGCAGATAAGACATTGAAAAATATTGTGTACCATTTTCATACCTTTATTCATTACAGGTACATAGTTATGATTGTTTCAAGTTAGGGTTGTTGACTAATCCAAAATTAGTCACGTGAGACTAAAGTAAAGTTTGATGAAAATGCTAGTCTCTTGTTGTTAAAGTTAAGGAAGGCTTGCAGGTATGTGATCATATATACCAGGTTTGTTACAAAGTTACAAATCTGATTTGGATGATGAAATTGATGAGGGATTTTGGTTGAGGTATGTTACATATAGAGGTTGTATAACAGTGAGGTTGTGGCACATGGTTTGATGTATTGGTTTATGGTATTGGGTTTATGGATAGAGTGATGAATTGTTAGATAAATTTTGATAGTTATATTGGTGTATGTCTTTGGTATATGGTTGAGGTACATGTTGGGTACATGGTTGAGACAAATAGTTGATGAGTTGGCACATACATGAGGTGTATAGTTGATGATGTTGGTACATCTTGATGAGTCATAGTTTATGTGTATTTGATGCATGATTGGTACATACTTGGTACATGGTTGGAGGCACCTGTTAGTAGTATTGTTGACACATCGTTTATAGATGATGTAGCATACTTGTCTTGGTATATTGTTAGAAGCACATATTGATCTTGGTGATGATTATGAGTTATTGTGATTGGTTGATGCACATGTTGACGATATTCTGCATATGGTTGAGAGTTGTCTTGGTGATTGATTGTGGTGAGTAGATCTGATTTGGTTGATAATATTGATGAGATAGGTTGTTGCGATAGGTTATTTGGATAGGTTGTTGTGACATGTTATTTGTACAGGTAGGTTGTTGTGACATGTTATTTGTACAGGTTTGGTGCATTGTTGATGCACTTGTTGATGGTACAAGTTGAGGTATAGGTTGATGCATGGTTGGTGCATGGTTCAGGTTATTAGTACAAGTTGTTTGGTGCAGGTTGATTGGTACAGGTTGACAGTGATAGGTTGACAGTTGCAGTGGTTGATTCAGTGACATTGACATATTTTCTACATTTGACATTTATATTTCAGGATGTTTGGATGGGGCAAGGATAGGTGGTTGTACTC
>JASDQU010410254.1:0-10505 GCA_032191745.1 Picea mariana | reverse complement strand
AATATTTTCTCTTGTGGACTTTAAAATGACACCAACTTCCTAAAATAAAATATATTACTCAATACAAAAAATATCAGTTACTATGACAATAATTAAAAATGCTATAGTAATGAACAAATTAGTATTATGGCATTAAAGAGCTTTCTAGGTCACTTGAAAATGGTGCCAATCTACTCGACATACTATAGTACCTCAACGTTGAGATTGCTACTATAATATCAATTTATAGCTAAAATCTAGGTTAATAATAGTAATAGAAATTGATTATTAATGACATTAAATAAATTTAGGGTGCGAAATTTCTTACAAATTTATTATTCATAATGTAATCCTTTATCAACTTAACTTTTAATAGAAAATATAAATAATAATAATATAAATAAATTAAGTTGTTATTCTAATTTATAATTGATTTTGATTGTTAAAACAATAAACTTAATATGTAGTAACTCACATATAATATTTTGTTTTGTCGACTGTAATTTTAATACAAAAATACAAATAATAGTAGAAATAAATTTTGTCTCTAAATTTTAAATATTTTGATCAATTCAAGAGTAAACCTAGAGATAATAATGAAATATTTTTTCTTGTGGACTTTAAAATGACACCAACTCACTAAAATAAATTATATTACTCCATACAAAAAATATTAGTTACTACGACAATAAATAAAAATGCTATAGTAATGAACACATTAATATTTTGTCATTAAAGAGCTTTATAGGTCACTTGAAAATGGTGTCAATCTCTATGACATACTATAGTACCCCAACATTGAGATTGTTACTATAATATCAATTTATAACTAAAATCTAGGTTAATAATAGTAATAGACATTGATTATTAATGACATTAAATAAATTTATGGTGAGAAATTTCTTACAAATCTATTATTCATAATGTAATCCTTTATCAACTTAGCTTTTAATATAAAATATAAGTAATAATAATAAAAATAAATTATGTTGTTATTCTACTTTATAATTGATTTTGATTGTTAAAACAATAAACTTAATACGTAGTAACTCACCTATAATATTTTATTTTGTCGACTATAAAATATTGTCAACCTACTAATATAATAAAATATTGTACTCAATATAGACAATATTATTTACTATGTCTAGAATTAAAATTGTCATAATAGTAAGAAACACATTGGTATTATGGCATCAAATAGCTTCTATATAGGTCACTTAAAAATTGCGCCAACCTTCTATTAGTATACTAACTCAACATTAGTTAGTATATTAAATTATAATTAAATTGGTTAATAATAGTAAGAGACAATATTATTAATGTCATTAAATAAAACTAAACAACTTAGCTTTTAATACAAGTTATAAATAATAGTAATAGAAATAATGTAAGAAATCCAAGTCTAAGAATTAGATTTGCTTCTCCAAGTTTATTTAAATTTGATTTTATATAGTTTATCATGATAAATTTATCAAAACAATGGTGAATATATACAAAAAGTAGTGAACCAAGTAGTTTTTTAATTCCACAATTTGAAAAAAAACAATCTTGCTAATTTAGTTTGAAATTCTAGATCTATTGTTTTTTATTTAGATCCATTCTTTTACTTAACACACAAGTTAAGATGTAGCTAAATCAAGATCCACTATTGTGATCTAGATCCATTTAACTTTCAATAGAAAAATATAAATAATAATAATGAGAATACATTATAATGATACATGAGAGTTTATAATGATACCTTTATAACAAAAAAATGGTGAATATATACATTCAAAGTAATGGATTAAATGATTTTCTAATTCCTTTTTTGAAAAAACTCAATCTAGAGAAAGTTCTAAAATTCTAGATCCACTCAATATTTCCAAATTTAATGAAATATGTGTTCTAAGGATTGTGATTAGTTTTGGCAAAGGAAGATAGTGGTACATGTGACGAATTATCACTTGATAATAGGGCAGTTGTATAAATTGGTGATGGATGGGATTCTAAAGAGATTCATGATGTATTATCTGTGGATGATCGTATTACAAAAATCCACCATGAGAAAAATGCCACCATGTACAATACCAATTAAGTCAAGGGCATGATGGGCTATGAATCTAAATGTTGAGGAAGGAGAAGACCCCCATTCTATAGGTACAATAATCAGTTTACCTAGAGGAGGTACTCAACCTATGGGTGCATGTTAGCAAGGATGAGCATTTGAAATGATATGTGGAGAAGGTGCAATTGATGGATTATGATATACATGACCTCAGCTTGTTCCTTGAATTTTCCCTAGAAAAATACTCAAAATTGAGGGACCAAACCATGCTCTTATCGTTATTCAAGCGATTGTTTAAATCTGGGATCACCATTATCCTGCATGTCCCATGCTTGGAGAATTCTCCAATGATAAGAAATTTTGTGTGGCTACTATTGTCGTGGACTCAAGTAGGTGGGATTTGACTAGAAATCCCTCTCAGTGAAAATAGTATTCATGTTATTACCAAATAGTCCTAGGATGGTCAGGATGTCAATGATGCATTCACTACTAGATTCCAAGTACTATAGGATGAGATAGTCATATAAGAACAAATATCTATCCATTCCTAAAATATGGCACAAAGAAGAAAGGTCGGAGATATGACAAGATCCTAAAACAGAGCACTAATAATATGGCACACTAAAACAAATTACTAATGAGCAATCATCCAAAGCATTAGAAGGGTCATAAAATACTTTCTCAATAGTCTGCAACATGAAAATTTATATTCCCTACTCTCTTGTCGAAAATGAGTACATCCTAGGCTTGTACGAGTACTATAAAGGAACTGTACAATTACAATATGAATTCAGCATTAACATGCAGCCTGAGTTAGCACGCTGCAAGATGACATAATAGTCCTCCAAACTAATGAGACATTACCAATTAGGATCAAACAAACAAAAAGGTGCCAAAACAACCATTCAGATAAGAAAAATCACTTGGGTCAACTTCAAAATGACACCTATAGGCATACCTACCACATTACAAGTTTTGATTCTTATTGATGGTAGTTTCAATACATTGGATAGTTTATAGGTCATCAAAATTATGAAATATACTATGAACAACCAAATTGAATTGAGGGACAAGTGGAAATTTAAATGTCCATGGAAATGTGTTTAAGTCACTCCATGCCCCTTATACTCTTACAATTTATCAACATGCTTGAGAATTTAATGGAGGGAGGAACAAGCTTGGTTATACTGCCCTCCTAGCCTAGTAATAACTTTAAAATGGAGGTTCAAATATGCATTTCAAGAAGACATTTCTTAGATGATAATAATGATCTTTATCAGATCTAGAGAAGAGTGTAATTCCATCTAGATAGATGACCACAAATTTATCCTTTTCTCCAGTGAAGGCAATGTCCATGGCTCGTTGAATGGTTGCTCCTGCGTTCATCAAACCAAAGGGAATTTTGGCATACATGAACGTGCCCCAAGGAGTGGTGAAGGTCATATTCTCCCTGTCTTCAGGTAGGACAAAAAACTGATTATAGCCATAAAAACCGTTAATCATGGACATCCTAGATGCACATGTCACTCTTTGCAGTATGTGTTCCATATTTGGCAAAGGATAATTGTCCTTCTTAGAGCTTCTGTTCAGGTTCTTGAAATCGACACACAGTCTGGCTTCTCCATTCTTCTTTCTTACTTGGACCAGGTTGGCCCCCCATTAAAAATATATCAAAGGGACAATGATTTGGGCGTTCAACAACTTCTTTACCCCCCTTTCCATAACATGCAACAACATGGTATTTATTTTTCTTAATTTATGCCTGAATGGTTTGGCCTCCTCTTTCAATGGGATATTATGATCAATAACACTTGTGTCGTATGTTCTGAGATCTTCGTATGTCTAGGAAAACACATCAACGAATTCCCTTAACAACTCAACATACTCGATCCTTTATTTCTTTGTCAGACTCTTGACAACTTGACAAATTTAGGATCCTTCTTTGCACCAATATTTCAATCAACTACATCGATGTCCTCATTTGAAACTTTAACCTTTATGGCCACATCATTTGTGTCAAATAGTATTTCCAAAGGAATTATTCCTTTTGGGATATGATTGTTGGGCAGCTAGACAATATGATGATTAGCAATTTTGTTCAGAAAAGCATCATCACGAGTATTTATTTCAGCATCAGGTTCTTGATCAACTTGTAATGCAGAAAACTCATCAATGGTCTCCAGGAACGTTTTGATCTCATGATCATCCTCAAACACTTTCCATTGCTTGAAATTGTCAGGTATAGAGGGTTTTTATTTTACTTCTATGTCATACCTGAGTTTAGGCGGTAGAGGGATTCTGAAATTATGTGTAGAAACTGCTAGAGAATCGACCATGTAATTCTCTTCTCTCGGGACAAATGAAATGTTGAAAGCTAAGAAAAAACTGTCAACTAGATCCCATACTTCATTTCTGTAACTTTTGAGCCAAGGGTGCTTGGCTTGATAAATATTTATGATCTGATGGACAATCAACTCAACATCCCCAAATATTGATATCTCTTGAATCCCCATGTCATTTGAAACCCTCACACCCAAGACAAGAGCTACATATTCTACCACATTATTGGTAGTTTCAAATTTTAACTTGTAGGACAGAGATATAATTTCTTGAACAGGTGAAACAAGGACCACTCTAGCGCCACCACCCTCTCTAGAATAGGCTCCATGAAAGAACATTTTCCAAACACAGGTAACCAGAGGACAATAGTCACAGAAAGTATGACACTTCTTTCTGATTTTTAGAGGGGGCTCAAGAGCATCAGTGAGTTGCAATAAGTTGGATCCCAATTCAGTATCAAGTGAAAAAATAGGATGGCTGGTGGAGTCTACTTCATCACTAACAATGTAGGCCAAATGAGCTTATATGTATAGTATTCTATGTTCCCCCCCAAACATGTGAATGGTAGCATATGTGAGATCCATTTGCAATGTTCCCCCAAGTCTTTTTATCCAAGATCTTGACAATAACATGCCAAACTTGGGGGGAACATCAGCTACCACAATATCCATGACCACACTTTTCATGGGCAGCTAAAACAAGCTCACAACGAGATATTTGATGACACCAAGACACTATAACTTTCATGAATCAAATGAATACAAATCATGATAAGATTTTCTAATTTATAATCCAAATTTGTCCATGATAGTTTTGGGTATGAGATTATGAGATGCCCCTGAGTCCATCAAAAAATTATGCAGCACCTTATCATGTATGTTCAGAGATGTGTAGAAGGGAGGGGATGAATAATCTTTGTCTTCTATCAAGGGACCTATAATAACTGTTAGATTTTCATATTGAAGGTTTACTAAGTCTATGGAATGGCAAGATGGCTCAGACTGCAACATCTTAGAGAGGGATTTTCTGAAATCTTCGTGATTAACCAACTCTGAAAGGGGAACAGGAATCCTAATCTTTTGAATTTCATGATCAAAGTTAAAATAGGAGGGAATCTTTATAATTTATTTCACTTATGCGGCAGGACCTTTGGTTATTGGTGGGGGGTTCTGTGTTTTTTTCTCCTTACTGTTGTTTGTTGCATCTTTAGTAGGCTTCTCTACTCTGGAAGGATGATGAGAGATGTCATACTTCACTTATTTCTTCCTAGACCCGAGGTTGTATTTATTGGAACTACCAATGGCCTTCTCCCCTTTCCTCAGTTCATTTATTTGGCCGTCTATGAGGAACTCCTCATATGCATATTGGGTCAAATGGGGAAATGGGGAGGTGTCTCCAGGACAATGGATTTTAGGATCAAGATCTTCCTCTTCCCTTTCCTAATCAACAACAAGGTTATTTTGGAGAGGGGTTTGCAATTTTTGACCATCCCTATCTCTTCTTTTGGGTTCTCTTGGGAGAATCTGAGGGGTATTAATTGGTCTTGCAAAATTGCCTCTATTATCAGCATTTGGGGCATTCTTATACCCTTTCTTGCCTTCAAACTTCATCTTATTCATTTCTATAGACATGGACTTTACCATCTTGGTCAATTCATCTACTTGAGGGTGAGGAAGAAAAGATCCAGAGGTTGAGGCTTCATATCTTCCCCTTCCTCTGTCTCTGTCAGTTTTATTTCTAAGTCTGTCAACTACCAACACATTAGATTCTACTTCCAAGGCTCCATCTTGCATATGAGCCAAGGAGGTAGCTCTTCTTTCTCTTAACATGAGGCATAAATTAGGGTCAAAATCACTAGTATAAGTAATTTTGGCAGAGGCTTCTGTAGGCTTTATCATAACAGGAATCTTATTGTATATTTTGTTGAATCTTTTGGAAAATTTAGAGACAGATTCTCCCTAATTTCTCTTTAAGGACCCAAATTCTATGATATAATACATAAAGTCCTTTTTATCCCCCCAATGTCTCAAGAAGGAATCATCTAAAGCCTCAATCCCAACAATATATCGAAGGTTCAATCCCCTAAACCATTTCCTAACCTCACAATCAAGGATCTGGACAAAGACTCTCATCCACACATCCTCATTATCAATATTTAGATTGTCTGCATAACTGCAGAAGGCAACAAGGTGCTCTTCAACAATTATGTCTTCTTCTCCTATAAATTTGGGCATGTATTTTAGATAATCTCCAGCACAGAGAGCATTCATGGGTTGAGGTAAGACTAGGGGGGCATATCTAGCAGCCACTATGGCATCCATTCTATTTCTAAGGGGATTGGTACCTACCATAGGGATGATATTTGGAGGAGAACTAGGAGGAGAAGAGGTTCGAACAGGGGATACTAGAAGTGATCTTTGAGGAGGAAAAAGAAACAACAGAGGATTTGGAGAGAAATCTACAGGGCTTGAGGGAATAGAGGTTTCCCTTTTTTTAAAAGAAACAACTCTAATAGGAGGAGGAGTAGTGAAACTAGGAGAGGGGAAATCAATAAGAAAAATCCCAAAATTTAAACTTCTAGAATCTCCAACAAATGGCGTAATAGGAAAATGAGAAACAAATACTGGAGTTGCTATAAGAGAATAATGAAAATTACTAGAATTGCTTGGTTCAACAGTAGAAGTACCCTCCTGAAGGGTCTTTTGTCTTCTGATATTTTTCTCTCAATCAACTTCAGGTGTCACTAAAGGAAGATTCTGAGCAGACCTCGTGTGTTTGCCTCTGGAAGCCACAACTGAAATAGTGGATTCGCCTCAATGGATTTTTCAAGTGCAAAAATGGAATCTTCAATGGTTTTGATATCTGATGCACCTTCAGAATCAAAAGCTCATTTTCATTCTAACCAGGGGAAAATAATCAATTCATCCCCAACAACGACGCTAGAAATGTTAGCACTAGAAGTCACCTCTGGATTGTGGAAAAGGTAAGGCCATTACGCATCAGTTTTTTGTCACAATGAATAAATTTAAGGGGGGGTCTAATGGACATAGACTCAGGATAATATTCGTTTAACTCGGAAAACTGGGCTGGTATGCACAGGTAGATGAGGTCTTGATCTAAATTTAGTCAGTAACTTGTAGTAAGGGTGAGTAGGATGAAGAACTTGAGGAGAAAATGTAGATTTCTGCTATGTACATCCGGTCTTCCAGTAGCCTAAGGAGGAAAATATTCAAATACAATATCCTCTTGAATACAAAACTTCAAGAAACTGAAAACGCCATAACAATACTACAATAAAAAATACATTACAATACAGTTATCACAACTCGACTGGATCGTCCATTCCCTAGTCTTTAGTATCATAAGAAAAAGAGATGAAAATAAAGTTGACTATCATTAAACAAGAAGTCTCAAATGGAAACACATAACCAGAGAACTAGGGGCTTCATTAAAACTTTAAAAATCAGGATCATAGGTCAACCATCGGCTGTAACAAAATATCAAAACTAACTATTTATACATAGAACAACTCACTCCCACCAGAGGCGTGCTTTGGTCATTGTATTCAAGGCTCGGTGTCTGCATCTTCTTTTGCCAGGCTACACTTGCATTCTTTTGTCAGACGCAAGATTAGATTGGTATGCGATTTGCAGAAAAATCTATTGACATGAGAAATTTGTGCTGACAATCTGTGTCCACGGCTGGATTTTCCAAGCTTTCCATTAATGGGGTGAAACAAGGTTTCAACCACCTCCCCCATTTCCATTAACTACCTTTATCAGTATTGGGATGAAGCCTGACACCCATGAATTCTCCAGGAAACATTCATGACTCCTTCAAGTCAATCCTGACGCCTCAATACCACGTAGATCTTCCTTTGTGAATAATACAGGCGCTCTCGGCTCTTGGTGCGACTCCTCTCCATTGCTTCATGCGAACTCGGGCCATGACCTGGGGCTCCTATGTGAAACTCTAAATTTCTGATTTCGGGAGTCTTTAGTCCACTTGATTCAAAATATCTCGATGCTTGAATTTGCGAAATAGCCCATCCAGATTGACAGTCAGATTTTCTTGTAATTTAACGACCTGGATGCTTGCTTGAAAACCTCAGCTGTCCATTGCTCAATAGGTACTTACCCCTCTTTATGGATTTGTTACCCATATAACCACGGGCTGTGATTGTGGGCCCAACTCTTAGGTGCTTTAGGATTTCACATTTCACGAGTCTATGTTATGCTCCATGCTAAAGCCTCTGAGTCGCGAATTCGTGATTTCTCAAATCAGGTGCCACACGTCCCTTCAAACTGGATGATCCAGATGGATATCGACATTTCGAGACTTCGGGACTTCGAAATTCCAGGACTCAGGAAATATGCGCATTCCTCACTACAACTTTCCCGAAATGGCTTTATCCATGATTCAGATCAGGTGCCATGCATCCCGTTGGATCGGACGGCTCCTGCTGATTTCAGATTTCGAGGGTTTAGACCTTTTACAAATAACTTCAACAATGTTCTGAGCTCGCAATTCCCGCGACTATTATTCATCGTCGATCTTTGAACTTCGAAATGAAAATTCCTTTGCCAAACTGAACCTACTCGCTTGCTTGATTTGATTCCATATCAGACTTCTCTAAGTGTTGTGCTTGTCTCACTAATACAGCCTACGTTAATAAATACTTGTACAATGGGCTGAGGGATTAGGAAATAAAATAGATCAATGAAAAAGGGAGAGAGGGCAGTGATTAACCCAGAGAGAAAAAGATCTTGGGGCTGAGACTTCTCAGAAAGGATTACACAAAACAAACGGTCGCTCAAACGATCGAGGACAAACACAGAGAAAATTACGAGCCGGAAAGGGGAAAACTTAAGGTTTATTCAGCAAAAAGGAGAAAGGAAAGGAAGAACTACAGACTTAGGTAGAAACTACCAACCCACAAGACTCATACAAGATTGTGTGATAACATGATGTGTGCAAAATTCTCCATCATTTTTTCCCTCTATCACGCGAGAGCTTTCTCAAGCAACATGTTTAATAGAATCTTCTGCTCTTTCATTTTTCTTTTCTGCCACCATCGAGGGTTTCTTGGGTGTGCGAGAGTGATTTTCGTCAAGACAAACAAGTTCAAGACCCAACAAGATATACTCAAACCTCGTTGAGGACATGTGTTGAAAACAATCAATAGGAGCTTGCTCTAATACCACTGATCTGGATTATTTTAGGAATGAAATGAAAGAAGAGAAATTACAATGAAATACTCATGAAAATAGCCATAAACAAAAAGATACAACAATACTTGAATTCTATTAATGAAAGAATTGTAAAGAGACTGTAAAAATATAGAGTGCAAGACTCACTACAATGGTTGCAGATTTATCTCTGAGAAGAGATGTGATGGCTACACTCATTCACAAGAAGATGATTACAATGAGGCTCTAAAATCCTTTTTATGATAATAATGAATTCCAAAACCTTATAAATCTAAAAACCTAACCCTAGGAGATGAAACGCCAAAATTCATGTGGGCCCCATTTGGGTAACTTAGTACATTAACTTCTTGAGGTCATAGCGTTTCCATACAATATTCGTTTTAGGCATGTGATAGCTCATTGGAAAGATAGTTTTGAGAACTATGCATTATTCCATCAAAATCTCACTCTGTCTATAGTTTGACTGTGGCATGCAAAAAAAAACACTATTTAGGGCCTCAAAACGGCCTTGTAAGTACAAAAAGTTGTGCTGACATGAAAACTTCCAAAATAATCCAGTTGGATTTGTTGGAAATACTAAAACAACTGAGAGGGGGGTGAATCATTTGTTTATAAGCTTAAACAATTTTATGCCTTTTAAAATAATTATTAATATTTCTTCATGTGTCATATACCAACATACATCATATGGACAGTAAGAGTAAAGATCATCAGTCACACATAAAATACACACAGAGACAGATTTTCACAAGGAAACACATAAAGGGAGAAAACCTCTTCTTCTTCGAAATGATAGGCAGTCTTTTTCAATTCTGTACATCATTTACAATTGAGCACCAACTCAATGTGAGGCTGCTACCTCTGTTTTACAAGCTACAACTTGTTGAGAGCACCAACTCTCTGTTTTCTCTAGCACCCACTAGAAG